>JADDOH010003013.1:0-148466 GCA_016648135.1 Agrypnia vestita
TTTTCAATTGTCTATGACTTTTGTTGAATGTCAGTATGTTAGTATAGTAAACGAGCACACATACACCTATTTATCTATTGTGTCAGTCAGCAATGTTCCACGTCCAAAATTATTAGAGATTCGAAGTCTGCTGTTGTTTAAAATTATATTTACTCCCTTTCTTTTAACTCGTAGCGTCTGCTTGCTTGTCTGACGAAAAAACATTGAATCGATTTTTAATCCTTTTCCCGTGATCAAATCGAGCTGAAACTTTGCAGGCAGACTCTTTATAAAAAAAATAAATTAAAGTATAATTTTGGATTCTTAGAAATTTTAATGTTTTTTTCAAACTTGAATCATTCTATATGATTAATTAGTCCTATGCGTGTATAAACACGAAACCTGTTTCAAAACTTGGTTTTTATGGTTCAGTTTTTTAGAAATTATTTGTATAGGTTAACCGCTAAGAACTTTGGTGTGATCATCTCATATTGTTATCATCTGTCTTTGTCTGTTATAAGGAGCCAATGGTAGTGCAAATGAGAAAGAAATATATATGTTTACGTTTGTCAAACAAAAGTCTCTGCGGTTGACATAAAAAAATTAGATCGTACAAAAAATTGTTTATATATACGAATTTAAAATTTGATTATTTATGCTTGTATTTCTTACAATTAATGAACATAATTGTTATATGTATTAAGTGTAAAAACCTCAATTTACTGAGTTGAACGATTTTCGCTGTAATTTTATATGAATTTTTAAGATGATATTAATTAGTTCTTACTGTTTGAGACGCCCCCTAATAAATATTTTAATATTTTTTTCATTAAATATAATAATTCAGAACCGTTTCTCACTGTTGTTATGAAGTTACGTATGTTTAAATGTGCCGATCAAAGGTAAGGAAATATTTCAATTGTCATTGTGCACTATTGTCTTACAAAACAAATAAATGATTTATCAAAATAGATTTCATTTATTCCAACAAATAAAATAATTAATAATGGCCCTCCTGACTTATGACGTGAAAATGTTCTGACTTGAGTAACTTTGGTATTTCAGGCCGAAGAGCGACTTGCTTTTTCCTGCCGGAGTGTATGGCTGCAAACAAAGGTTTGTTCAAAGGTTTTGGAGGATCTCTTGTGATATCAAAATGCGCGTATTTATGTTCGCCGCCTTCAACAATGAGATTCTGTCGTATCACGTTGTTTAAGCCGTAGCTTTGAATGGTTTTTGTACGCGCGATATCCCCGGCTTCCTGGAATAACCGTCTAAATATATCATTCACGAACATGTTTTGCTTTGATTCACAGGTTAGACAAAAGATGAATTGTTTGCCTTAATTTTCCTTTGTAAATTCGATGGTGAAAGCTTACAAAGCCTGTGTGTGTAAGTACCATCAGACATTTGGAGAAAACAAATAATTCCGCTTCAAATTAATGACGAATCAAAAAAACTATCGTGTGATATTGAGATTACATTTAGATTAAGAAAAAAGTGTTGACGATGGAAACTTGCCGGGCTCACATATGACTGTCAAACGCGGATTTTCATTAAAAAAGAGATCAAAAAATATCGATAGATGGAAACATGTGTGATGGGAATCACAAGTAGTGACGGAAAAATAAACGCGTGAATAAGAGAATAGACAAAAGCATTCGATATAATTCAAAAGGTCAAGAAAATGAAATGCTAAAGGGCGGCCATTGTGCAAAGGAGAACGGAAAGTAACTGGAAGAATGCTGTTGAAGGAAATATGTGGTAGCGAATAACAATAGACAGAGAAAAGTCATCATACAGAAATTGTTAGGAAAACACCTATGTGTGGACCCGTTGAATATAATTTATATATGGTATTTATGAAATTTTCCCGAGAATGACATCTATGTTTAAACGAAGAAGGAATATGGTATTTTGTTATGCATTTGTTTTAGTTTATATTTTTTTCTGTAGTTTTACAATAAAGGCTGAGAGGAAAAGCATCTCTTTCATTTCTAACGTTTTACAAATAATTTTATCTGAAGGATCAAATGTGCTTTGTGTGAATAAGTTGCGATAAGAGATAACTTAATTTATATCAAAGATCATTGTAACCAAGAGGAAACATCTCCTTGGTTGATTTAGGTTCACATTAAGTGTCAGTCAGAGGTTAAATACCAATGGATAGAAAAAAATGGATTTTGATGATGATTTTTCTAAATGGATGGAATAAAACATGTTTAAAATGTTTTTTTTTCTAATCAAGATATACATATATATTCCATTTAATTATACATTATACTATTCTAGTAAAGAAATGTTTAAAATCAAGTAGCGTTAATACATAGTTTTATTCCATATATTTTGAAGATCGTCATATTATGAATCTCAACAAAGTTAACCCCGATTCCATCAATCATACTCGTATGTGGTGTATAAAAGCAATGGCAGCAATATAAAAAAAATGGAATGGAGTCATCGAGAATTACCTACTAAATTATAATATACAGAATTCGAGATTTTTAAGGAAACATAGCCATAAAATTATAGGAAACATAATTTTGAGAGGGATTGATACATAAAATCTAAAAAATGTTCTTAGGTTCTAATGGCCGCTCAGAATCTTCTGGTTTGTGTCTTCTGGGGTATTACGCATTATTTTTGGGACCTATCTGGCTGATGTGTCATTAAACATCACAACACTCCAGATAATATCCAGATAATACAAATTTATAATGTTACCCCGTACTGCTCCAGAATATACCCTAGAAGACAAACCAGAAGATAAAATCTAAAATTCGGTACATTTTTAATAACTAATCCATAATTCTTTTAGTAAGGAAGCATTCAAAACACTATTTTTATTTTTTTGGATATTGCTGCCTTTGCTTTTATATCCCACATATGATGATTTTTTATTTAAGATATTATTGACATATGCTTTTGGATTATCATAACCAAGCCAAATGTGATAATATAATGGACTAAATGAATCGTGTTCCGAGAAATAGAGCATCCCATACACAAAATACATTTTTATATCGCGCATGCAAAGCTTTCAATAATAATTGTATCGATATTAACCTCTTCAACATTGGTCTTGCCGAACTTAAAATAATGCTTTAGATTACATGTACTAAATTACTTTGACCAATCACTCACTATCTCTAATCTTCTCTTCCTCCACCTCTATCCTGAATCCTTGCTCCTCATCCTTTTTCTTACATTAATTAACTCAATTCTTGATATACTTTTTTTCACATTCAATCACTTACCATTATTCAGTCTTTACATAGTTTGTTGCGTACCACTATTCATTAACTAATAAAAAAAAAAATAATTGAAAAAAAAATAATTAAAAAAATAATTAACTTAAAAATATCTTATCTAACTTTGTTCTTAACATCTATGAATTTTTTTAATTGGTCTATGAAATGAACACAACGCTTTTACATTACAATTTTTATAAAACTTTAAAGATTACTTAATTAATAAATAAATAAATAAAATCATTAGGAATGAGAAATGAATACATCATGCTTGTTGATCTAACTATGACACGCCGGTCTGGTAAAAATGAGTTGAGTTCCATCCCAGGAGACTGGCACGTAAGTCCCGTTATCATAGTATAAGAAAATAAATACGAAATATCTATATAACCGCGTTACCTTCTTTAAGTATTCGGAATTAAGAATATGTGAGAATCAAAATAGCACAGTTATTTTTATATCTAATATAATTTATGGTATAATTTGAAGTTTATGTAATAATTAATACATAAAGATTAAGAAAATAACCGTGTTATGTAATGTTTGGATAATTTAAAAAAACAGTATGTAAGTTAAAGTATAGAACAACATTAAAAAAAATAATATTTATATATTTAAATATCGAGTTCTATATATATATATATAATAGAACTAAAACATAAATTAATCTACGTCGCAAGTGCAAAATTTATAACTTTGTGTTTTCATCTAATGTTTAGGTCATGTAGATAAATATGGATGTGGGCTAGGTCACCCTTAATATATACAACGAAATATTCCTTGTCTCCGAGGGTTGGGGAGGATTTTGTTGTTGTTCCCAAGTTTCTAGAAAGGGCGAAGCAGAAAGGCTCAATAAAACTTTCATCGCCTCTATTAAGTCCAGTATCGGGGAGATGCCCTCATTGTTTTATCTATAAACAAAATTTGGGCGATACAAATACATTTTCACAGGGCTTTGAAATATGGAAATATAACATTTGAATATGATTTTTTTATTACATTTTTATCACCTATTTTGTGTCAATGAAACATAAAGACATTGTTACAACGAAACCTTATCCAGCATTGCTGACCTGTATATATTCTCACGACTCAAGGGCGGTTTGGAAGAGAAATCTTAATATACATAGTTATACATGGTTTCAGGCAAAGATCTAATTGGGTAAATATATTACTATACGTATTTCCTGTGAGTTTTTTTAGTGGCCAGTCACTCGAGTGATTAGAGCTATTTACTACAGTAATTATTCCTGAACGTAGAACCGATAAAACATCTTTCTCTGCATGCAAACATTAACTGTATTCAACGTGTATGATTGATATCGAAAAACAAAATAAATACACATACAAAATTAGTTGAACGCCTACTAAGCTAGTTGAAATCTTAAATGAAAACTAGTAAAACTGTCATTCCAGCGTGTAATAAAGGTAAATGGTTTTCAAAAACCAAATTCGCATTAAAGGTTCCCAGCGAGGACCGTTGCATGTCACGTTATACAATTCATTGAACACAGAACTCACGTACTCTACACTTGCGTAGTAAATTTAAATCTCATATAACTTTCTTTCACTAAGTCAATTAATTACTCATACATGTCAAAGTACGAGCAAGCGGAGGAATAGACAAAGTTATATGACCGCTTCACGCCAAACTGTGATGCAACAAAACACTTGACCCTAGTTACGCTTGTGTACAGCGTGCGAAATGTTATATTTAATATCATACTTGGATTTGTTATATTATAAATGTCTTAAAAAATATATTGATTACAGGCAATTTAAAATACAATTTTTGAGGACACGCTTTAAAAAAATTGCTTCGGATTACAAAATTAATATCGCAAAAATATACATTTATTTGACTAAATACTTTTAATATGCATAATACTTAACGTGATTAGAATCTTTAATATACTTTTGGTGATAAAATATATTGATTGTATTATTTGTATGTATTTACTTATTTTATTTGACTATTACACCTACATGTTTCAGAAAAATCTTTCCATCGTCAGGGTGTTGTATAAAATACAACTTGGGGAACAACAAGCCCTGTAGAAAATAAATTTAAATGTAAAGCTGTAGATGATCAAGTTGTGTTTTGTATAAAATAAGTAGATACGTACAAATAATACAATCAATATATTTTTAAAATTTCAATCTACAATGTTGCTGAATCAATTGAAAAAAAAACTATTGGTTTTGTTTGTATTTCTTTATTTTACCTTTACAAACACAGACGCAAATGTGTGTGGCAAAGTCCCTCAGACGAATATGTGGCGAATCCATGTATGATAGAGTAAAGAATGAAAATATTAGGAATGAATGTAAAGCTGATCGTAGCATAATATATAGAATAAAAATAGGGTCGCTCGGGTGGTTTGGGCATGTTGAGCGAACTAATGAGGAAAGAATGGTAAAAAAGATATATATTGCAAGTGTTGACGGTGCCAGAAAGAGAGGGCGACCACGGAAGACGTGGCATGACCAGATTAACTAGATACTGGAAGATGGTCCTGTTAGAAGCCTCAACAACCGTTGAGCTTGCTTGCCAAGATGTATAAATGAGATAAAGTGAAAGTTGTATGTCAGGACAGAAGTGTATGGCGCTCTATCCTTTCTGCCTATCCCCACGGGGAAACGGCGTGATGGTAATTAGTTAGTTAGTTAGTTAGTAATAAAGACAAGTGCAGCTTAATATCAGTGAAAACGGGACTTAACTTAAAAATACCTATTCGGAAGATCGTTTTACGTGTATATGAGTTTGCGAAAAAGGAAGCAGTGGAATGCAACTGTGCATAACTTTATTTGAATAACATACAGGAACAAGTTTCGACATCTTCATAATTATCGTTTGAAGAAGTGGTTTATATTGTCAGGAGATTAGACGAGAAATCGAAGGTTCCCGGGAGGACTGGAATATTCTGGAAGAAACTAACATACGCCAAATACGCAAGACTTTTCAGAACTCTTGCATTTATAAATGACGCACAAAACATACGGTCTGCTCGGTCGGTTTTTGACAAGCGAGACGAGACCATACAACGCCAAGCCGGAGACAATAAGCTATAAGTGGCGATTCAGTGGGACCAAGCGAAAACAAATTAAAAGAGTACCTACGTAGTGAATAATGAATAGTATTTCACAGATTTATGCGATTATTGCGAAATTGTGTAAATTGATTCGTTTCCAGTGACTTTGGTCATATATCTTTAATTAATTTCAAGTGTTTCATTTGTCTCCCACCACCATGATCCCGTGACAATATTCCTTCATTTCCTTTTCACAAAATAATTAAACAAATCTATACTCTATTATATTGTAATTAAAATTACACAACAACAACAACTACAGCAGATTCGTCAGGGTCCGACAGCAGATATAGGGCAATGAGAATCATATTAAAAAGTTAACACCAGAATTAAAGAAATAAGAAGAGCATTCAATTGGATGTAAATAAAAAAATACTTAGTTATAACGTTCTCATGTCATAAAATTCTCAATAACAAAATGGCAAAATATTTTTTTAACAAAATTATTGTATATTGTGATGTACATACATACAACACTAGAAATAGGAATATAATAAGATTACCGTACAAGAAAAAAGTGTATATAAATATACAGAATTTTTTAACGTACAGAGTTGTAAAAATATGTGATGATGTGCCAGAAAAAAAGGAATATAAATAAGATGAATGAATTTAAAGAATTAGATGAGATCTTATTATAAGATGTATTATATATTATTGTTTATCAATATCATCATTGATTAAATATCATAAAATCATAGGTTATTATGGAGAGCATATTAGTAATAGATTTTAGAATGTAAAGTACAAAATACTAGTTAGAATACAGGAGTGTAATATTAACAAACTTAAGAAATAAATAAGTAAATAAAAAACTAACCCATAAAAACCAAGTGTTTATTACACTCATTTTTTCATTTAAACAGGTTTCATTTCTACTGCACGCATCGGGGTCATTATTCATTTGTATTGATTTCAATTTGAAAAAAAACATTAAAATATTGAAAAATTCAAAATAATAATATAATTATTAAAAAAAATTTAACGCAAATTTGTTAGATTATTTTTATTGTTGCCACGAGTCTGCCTGTAACTCCATTGGATCACGGGGAAAGGGTTAAAAATCGATTTTTCCGGCCGTTTTTCCAATCCAATCCAAATCCAAAAATCCAAAGTTTTTCCGGCAGACAAACTGCAGACGCTACGAGTTAAAAGAAAGGGAGTAAAAAAGATACAGTGACATGAGTCAAAATCGACCTGTTGCATTTTACTCTCCTAATCGTTGTGTTTTTTTAAAACTATACTTAAATGACATACTTGGACCATCTATTGGCATTTGTTTGAATTAAAACTATATTAAATTTATTTTTTCACACGGAATACGTGCCACACCAACATTCTTACTATTTTCAAAGCAACCAAAGCGCTCGTGCTTGAAAATAGTACTAACTTGGTGGTATCCAGGAAAGGGGCTCGAACCACCGACTACTGGATCATTACAGGCGAGGGCCGTAACCATTACACAACAAAACTCTCAGTATTTGAAAAATATAAAAAGTATTAAATTATTTTTATAGCCACTGTTCATTTTATTCCGTACTGACCATGAATTACTGAAATAAATTTCTATTCTCGGGAAAGCTATCACAAGCCTTTTATACCAGATAAGTTAGCCAGCCGCCGCCAGATAATTTAGGTGTATTATGCCTATCGCATACTCTAATACATATTTCATTTAAATGGTTCTATTTTTACGACTTAAACCTCTTCTCCTCACTCTCCCCCTCCCACCGCCCCTCCAGCGCGGGTCGATGACAGAGGTCCCCTGAGTGCGTTAAATTGGACTACTATTGTAAAAACAAAATATTATGTTTTTACTATAATCGTTGCATCTACTGGTAGGTACATCGCGGAGAAATGACAAATTGTTCATATAGTTTAAATAATTTATTATTATTGATTGATATCCCAGTTATTTTGTGGTGTTACAAGTATTACATATATAATACAATTCTCACAGGCACCAAGCTATTTATGTAAGAAACGTGATGGATGTCTTTTATATGGCTACATATTTTATATTTAGGATGGCCCAGTGCTTACAACTTTTATGAACTGGCTTAAATGATCACTCTACACCAATGTCATCGAAAGAATATCCATACATCAAATTTTTATTGTTATATATGTACCTATATGTTCCAAATTAGAACCACCCATATATTTGAAGTGACTATCCTAAACACATCTGTAGTCTCTTCTCATAAAACAGTATACATAGATTTCGCAGACGGTTATGTTACTTCTTTATTTTTAATGTGGAGTATTAAATAATATTCTTTTTAATTTAATTTAAATTATATATATTATGAGATTCTTCCAAATTATTTAACATAAACACTAGAATAGGCCTGAAAATCAATATTTTCTATTTTCAATCTCCTTTTATAGATATATAACGTTTCAATATTTTCTCATATACATAGTTTCTGTGACACTTATATAATTAATCTTAATTAAATAATAATCTCGCTGTGGACAAATCCAGTAATTGTGATCTCAGAACATAAATATAAAAATATTTTTAATCAAAGCTTTTAATAATTATACAATTAATAGAAAAGAACTTTGTTTTTACCACTCATTTGTTGAAAATCTTTCATCTTAATATGACGAAATTAAACATATGAGGAAACAATAATACACTGTCCCTCGCTTGATATAATAAACTCCTCAGTCAATTATGAATACTATCTCCAACGGTGTATAAGTACTTCAGACATTTAACATTAATCCGATATAAAAACTAGAAAGTGGAATTATGTTTTTCGGTTTGGTTGTCTTGTTAAACCTTCCAGTGACAGATTTCAGTGAGCTGGTCCCGCAGGCAAACATTTGTAAGAAAACGTTGGGTATGATCATGGCGCAGCAGATTTGTCTTGCTTTAAAACAACTGATTTGTCTCCATTAAAAGTTTCCACCTAAATCCCTTTTATTGCTCCATAGCGCATTACTCCAGCGGCGCATAGCTACAGGTAAATGGCCCCTGAAGAACGGAACTAACTGTTACATACTCGAAACATACTCCGAAATATGTGCAGCCGTAACTTCCCTTTCGGAAAATATGTCCTTTTCAAATACTAAGTCACAATTATGTTTTCCTGTTGTAAAAATGCGAAGGATTTTTGATCGAGTACCTATACAAAGAACGTCAGATTATACCTTTCAAATCAAATTATTAGCTGAAAATGATTATGAGATTTACTAAGTCGGGAATATAAATAAATGTAGAAGTTTAAGAGAATTTAATTTAATTTAAATCATTTAATAAAATAAATAAATGTAAATACAAACTATAGCGCCCAAAAATTATTTTGATGAGTTCAAATTATCTTTTGAAAAATAATCTTGATCACTTAACAATGCCGCCAGAATAAACACGCAGGTCAAATGTTTGAAGCGATAACAACACACGTTAACGTGAAAGAAATGACAGCAGATTTTTTTTGATTTATGTTGCCAAGCACACGGATTGATGTCAATTTATGTTTGTTACTCTGTAAAATAAAGAAATATAAATACACAAAGAAATTGTACATTAAAATTAAGCAAAAATGACGCTCAATAAAGTAACATAGCCCTGCATCCAACAATTAAAAGAAAATAATCTTTCGGGAATGTAGTTTGATGCATCTTATTATATAAAATTAGTAATTAATAAAATAGATAAATTGATAAAAAAATCAACTCTCCTGATTAAGAATGTACGTACGTCCATCCGTGTGTCCGTCTGAACTTTCTGGAATTACAAAAATTACGATAAAATGAAATGACTAGCCGCTAAAGAGGCACGTGCAGCCGAGCTTGACACGTCAATCAGCGCGTGGCTCAGGCTACAGGCAAGGGTCTCGCCACCAAATTACATAATGCTGATATTTTTATACTAATATTATTATGATCGGCAACAAATATTTACCAAAAATGTCGTCATTAATAAGTTGCTGCTATAAATATACAGAAGGTTTTAAGACGATGAAATTAGTCAACTTAAAAAAAAAAGGTTTTCTATTAATTTATTTTCATCTTCAAAATCCTGCAATTACCATCTGCCACAATTTTTCATGGGTAAAAACGGCTAGTAATAATAGAAAATCTATGGTGAGGCAATATTTGTTGAGAAAAAACTACATATTATTTATCCTTTCTGGATTTGAACCCATTTATCCAATACCACTGGATCATCAAGTTCTTATGTATATCTTTTTTAAATATAATATTCATTAAATGTGAAATTTATTGTTGGTCCTGAAAGACTGACTTTGATATTCAAGAAATAATACAAATGAATATGCGGCTCGGCATTTATGCATGCGGGCATTTGAGCTATGACTGCGCCTTTTATAGGCCACGTTTTCCATCGTACAAAGCCTGAAATGCGCCATGAAACTACTTGAAGGAAACAGACTAAATTGTTCCACTGCCAAAAGAAACGTGCAAGTATAATTTACGTTTTAATTAAAAATATAAAGTCTGTCAAAAATATTATTTGCAATAGTACCTACTAATTTAGTTATCATATTAGATATTATAAAACATTGTACTTAAGGCTTTATAAAAATAGTTTAAACCATCCTGTCTTTGTATAGTACATGCCGTTCCTCTGTATGTATAGAAAAGTGGAATAAAATGTGAAGCAAAAACAATGTTTCAAATAAAATAATGTTTTGTTCGATTTTAATGTGTTTACAGATGACGCGTACCTATCATCAAAATTGTACGGATTGAAACTAAACATTTTTTTTAGTATTTTAAATTAATTTTGTGATTGGACATAATTATTATTTTTATAAACTGCTTTAACCTCATTTATTAATATGACGTCAATTGGTTTCGATATAACTGTATAGTCATCGGGTCGGACGTACAATAACTTATCCATAAACTAAAATAAGCAAATAATTTATTTCATGAGGAGACTGAATATGCTCATTTTTCTAGAGTGCTTTTTAAATTTATTTTTTTTATTTATAGTTGCCATTTAATTTTTACATTACAGTTAAAACGCAAGGATTTCATTACATTATTTATATTATATTATATTTAATTTTTACTCTAACTTTATAATAATATACTCTAAAACTACCATATTAAAACTTTTCACAATTCACTGAAGTATTTTTTAAATGTTTTTTAATTTGGTAGTATGTTCGATTTTTTGCAGTGAATTTCGAAACATAGATAAAAAATTTAGTTTTGATTGAACTAGGAGGTTGATATATAGCTAATAATTTGGTACTCCAATTGTGCATCATTGTATTTTGATGTAAAAATGTTCACAATCTTCTTGGCTAGACCTAAGTTTGTGCTAAAGGAGAAATAATATAACAAATTTTATACAAGTTTTTGATAGATTGCGAGATAACCAGAAAAGGTTTTTAGCAGAAGGGAAATGCTATTGTAAGGCATTAGTTTGTAAATATATTGAATAATTTAGCACTCTTTACTAGACTATCAATTTGTTCAAAATACCTAACATGCGTTTCATATTACGCGGCCAAAATTTTTTCAGAATTTCTCAACCCTAGCCACGATCTGCTTTATTTTATTAGGCCTAATTCCTACATTAGAATAGGATATGTAAATATTTTAATACCAAATTCAGTGCTGTAGTGTAATCATAGGCAAATTGAAATTTAAGCTTATCAGTTTTTCAAACTTGGAGGTTGAAATATAAAATCTTCACGCACCAGGTTTTGTGCCTTGAATTTTTATCTGTATACAGTTCTGTAGTCTGAGGAGCACAGACTTGAGGTTCTAGTTGAGGTGGGTAATTGGACTATTAGCGTTGGGGGTTGTGTTAGAAGGCTCGAGTAAATTAAACAATTATCAGAGGAATGTAGGGCGAGGGGACGTGGACCCAAATCAACTGCTTAGTATGTTAACCCCGCCGGCTGGAAGTTTGACTGGGGGTAGTTTCATACGTGCGCGCTGGTGGGGCAGCGCTCGTACACGCTGTAGGGCTGCCTCTCACACTAAATAATTAATCAAAATATTCATCCCCAGTGGATTTATTGACATTCACAACATGGACAACAATGGAAGCCTAGACATTCTTCTAAATAATTTATCAATAAGTATCGCTTATTGGGTATTTATATCTATGTACATATATATATATATATATATATATATATATATATATATAATATATATATATATATATATATATATACTATATAATATATATATATATATATATATATATATATATATATATATATATATATATATGTACGTGATTACAGTAAATGTACCTTATGATATAAAATGATGCAATAAATTTGCATGATTAAATTAAAACACTTTTGAACTTTTTCCATTGTTTATTATTTGTTGCCGTACTGGTTTCAGCCTATCACGGCCATCTTCAGACAGGTATATTATTCTCTTAAACTAAGGTATTTATTACTATTTATATAATTTTAGCCCAACGGTGTTTAACATTTATTCTAGATAATGTTATAATGTTTACGTAGATCATATTTACACAGGATGTTTTACAGTAAATTTTAAAGTACTGGTACATAGTATCTGGAATGCACGGGAATAAGTCAGAATCTTAGAAATAATAGAAAAGAGCAAACCCTTGCGATTGACCATAAAGAAGCGATAGACTAATGGATAGCGAAATTGAAAAGTACGTACCTACGTATTTGAGCAATAGCATCGAATGCGAAATTGTGTCAATTGAAGAACAGTGCCCCAATTAAATTCGTTTGCAGTGACTTTGCTGAATAAATAAAATTTTAATTAATTAAGAGTATTTGATTGTTTCCTATCGCCATGATCCCGTGACATTATTAAGATGAAATACAATTTTTATTTCCAAATAATTCGGAATATTCAAAATATTATTGATCACCCCACGATGCATAATCCAAAAATATGGTTCATACAATAAAAATGAGTATTTCAATATATAATTTAATGTCCCGATTACAAAATGAAAGATAATTGACGCTTAAATAATAAATATTAAATAAGATATTTTATTTTAAAGTTTAGAAAATTGTACCGTACATTTTGATGTCTTTAAGAACCATAGAAACAATATATAAAAGAAAAAGCGCTAACCACAAAGAAAAAAGAATAATGCAATATGAATTTTGTTTTTCATGGTAACACCAAACATTCGTGCAAACCACAAAGTACAGAATAATAATTATGAATTAATAAATTCTTTGATTTCTTTTAAAAAATATTGTAATAATTTATTCTTAATTTAAAAAAAATATCAGATTATATTAATAAACCTAAGCAATGGAATTTTACTTAACTAAAATAATCATAATCTAAATAAAATAAACCAAACCTAAAAACCTAAATTAACCAAACCTAACTTAACCCAACCAAACCTAATTAATATACAAAAAGTACTTACGATCAACATTCATGAAATTTCTTTCGTCTATTAATATAAATTTGTCATGTAAACTTTGTATGTTGTATATGATTTAAACAATGATATTGCCTACAAAATGTCAATTTTTCGAATCTTTAAAGTGTAATATCTTATTTATTACTTATTATTTAAGCGTCAATTATCTTTCATTTTGTAAACAGGATATTCAATTGTATAGTGAAACACTCATTTGCATTATATGAACAACGGGTCAATATACTTGGATTTAGCCCCCCCCCATGAAATTGTACATTCATGGGTTAGTTAAACGTCTTCCGAATTGTGTGCAGTCACGTGTTTGCTTTCACTGAGCATGTTTGCGTGCGCGCATCATGAATGCAGCATCCGTTATAGGATCACCAAGAAAATATTGTTTTGTTACATGAAACGGTATTACTTTGGTATTTGCTGCGAATTTTATCGCAGGTCCCTCGGGACGCGGGTTGATAAATATCCTCTCCTTTCCAACCTTTCTACGCAGCTTCCGCTTCCAGATGAATTATTAGGCTCGCCCAAATCTGTAAAATGTCTTACAGGTGTAAAGAGAATTATATTTAACAAACAAAAACCCTTATGGCACGGGCAATATGAATCAGACTGTAATATGTGTAATAAAGTATATGTTTCCCTGAATACAACTGCAGCCAATATAAATCTGTAACTCGAATGAGTGGGACGTAGTGGAGTTCTAGTACTAATTCTAGTAATTCTAATACTAACACATGGAAGTGATGCCTGGAATGGGTAAAAAAAAACTTTGGACGATATTGTACGATAGTGAAGATTTAAAATACTAACTTTATATGTGGAGTATAGAAGAAAAGCAGCAATATCCAAAAAAAGTTAACTGCAGCCATTGAAGATTACTAATTTGTACAGAATTCGCAATTTTATAAGAAACATAACCTATACAAACATAATTTTGGAAAGAACACATACATAAAATCTACAATTTAGTGCATTTTAAATTAGATAGTCCCGGTGATAGCATTCAAAACATTTTTTTAATTTTTTGGATATTGCTGCCTTTGCTTTTATATCCCAAATATCATAACAATGTTAAAGTGCATCCTGAAGTATTGGATAAAAAATGTAAACAAATTGGTGTTCGTGTTAATTTATACTTAATTTAATTTAATATCAAGTTGGTAGTATGATTTAAAATACTTATTGTTTACATTTTATTAAAAATTTTATATTTTGTTTTGATTTGAAATTTACAGAATTAGGAAAAGGAGGAATCAAATAATTTAACTCCTAGATTTCCACATAAATTGAAAAAAACATCTTCATATAATTATTGTTATATTTTATACTGTGATTTTACACTAAGCCAAATATGTATCTCCTACTATTAAATAAACCGGGCAATATAGTGAATGTACGTGTAGGTAAATACAGTTTTGGTTATTCAACTCCTATTTGAATACAATGTGATACTTTAGATGAGTACACCGTGTATCTGAGTGTATCAGACGATCTACATGTATAACTAATAGTACCTACTAAAATAAAGCAAAAAGTGCGTCTTAAGTTTTTTTAAATTAATACTGCTATTAGTGTAAAAAATAGATGCGCGCAAATAATTTGCATGCATAGTTAAAGCTTCGGAACTGAAGAGAGCTAGCACTAGACCGAGATGAGAGGAGGAAGATTATTGAGGAGGCCAAGACCCACCAAGGGTTGTAGTGCCAAGAGTGATGATGATGATGATAGTTAAAATAATTTATTTTTCTTAACATTTACATAAAAATATAGCTATTAGAATATTACCTACTAAAACAATATGGTTGGTGACATGTATGATTACTAGGGACAAAAATACCACATTGCAATTGACGAAAGTAGAGGGTGACCAATTTGAAAATGATTAAATTGGGAAAGTCGCGTTTTTTTGCGGCAATTTTACAATTCACAATTATTCTGAAAAACCTATATTTATGTTTTAGAAGCGTTATATCAATATTTTCCGATTTTACGAATCATTTATTGAAAAATTATTATTCAAAGGAATGATAGCATAAGAAAATTGTGTATTGGATATCATTATTTTGTATTTAGTTAATATTTTCGCGTGTTCTTGGGTAAGGCTTGCAGATAGTTTTTAGTAATTCATCTTTAATGGCTGAATAAGGGTTATTACGCAAACGAATTTGATTCTATTTGTAGTGAACCTCCCATATATTAGTGAATTTCGGCCCCGGAAGAAACATTGGCCACTTTACTTCCAACTTCGCCGCTAACTATTCGCATATCCATAATTACAAAGCCTCCAGTGTTGTGTTTATTCACAGGAACGGAATTTCATCGTTTTTAAAGGAAGATGGATGGCGCCATAAAAGCCTGAGGATAAAACAAGGACGCTCGAAACGGAATAAATCGAAAGAAATGGTCAGTTTAAATATACCGCCACGGAAAGGGGAAGAAGTGGCCGTATTTCAAGATCAAATATTACACCCCCCGGCAGTTTGTAATAGAAGAGAAGTGGAACATTTTTTAATTTCACCACCCTTAACTCTATCAAGCGAAAAAATACAACGGTACAATGGAATATATTAATTAATTTTCAATGTACAAGAATGTAACAGTTGAACAAGTAAAAAACAGCTAAAAATGTTTCAATATAACCATAGTTATCTATATTGTAAACAAGACCTATAAAATTGCAGGAGACATTAAATTATTGTTACTATACTTTATGTACACGATTATTTATTAAAAATACATATAATCATGATAAGAATGTATAATTATAATAATAAAAAAATTATAAAAATATAAAAAAAAACACAGATTACCGATCACAATTACGCGAGCACCGCGAGCTTGAATGAATTTTAATTCACGGTGGTTCAGAATCTTCTGCGTGTAGTTTTTTTGGGATATTCTGCCGGAAATATCTGATCCCTCTGGCTGATATTTCGGATTCCATCGCAGGAGTCGAGATCCAAGACTTCTGGAGTGAACGGGTGTGCTTGCCATCAATTCTAAACAGAACTCGAAATACAAGGCACAAAATATATATATATATATATGATATAATATATTAACATGATTATATATATAACTAATATATATATATATAGTTATACATACACTTATTAAATAATTAAATAAATAATATTTCTCTTTATACATTTTCCATTGTTATGTGCCGTTCGTTCACAATACATACATGCAATACAATGTCGAAAGCACCGTTTAAGTACTGGCTGGCAATACCGTGTCGAAAACAGGGTGAGCCTACGTTAACGTATTCCATGGCAATACCATGTTTAAGACATGTTTTTTACGAATCGTCTTGTGTTAGGTGTTAGTTCCATCTAGATGTAACAAACACCTAACACAAGACTACGGCTTATTTCGACACGGTATTGCAAGCCAAGACTTAATCACAACATCATCAACACACATTACAACACCTTAGCCCTGATGATGGACCCTGAAATGGGATCCAAAACGTCGGTCAGAGAGGTCAGACAAAATAAAAGCACGGCAGAATATCTCAAAAAACAACACGCAAAATAATATTTAATATAGTTTACGGTAAGGAAATCTATTCTAAAAATTCCGTGTTTTTTTATTTATTAATCACAGAGAATATACTATTAAGTAATGGATCGAAATTCTAAATATATCTCTAGTGTTTTTATTTGCTGTCAATAAATTTGCATTCTGCGTCCTGCGACAATATATTTTGCTAACATTTTTTTAATGAAAAAAAAAAAATTAATTGTTTAAAGGTATAACAAACTGGAAATATAGTTTCAGAACGATCGGCCTTATATTTTATGAAAAATAAAACTTATAATTCACCTATTTTTCGGCACCCTTAAACAGATTTCCCCCTTAAATCAAAATGCTATAAAAACAGATTTGTAATATTTTCAGACGATATTTATTTCTTAAAGAGTTAAGGTTGTTATTACGGTCATTAGACATATTTATTTCTTTAAGGATATTTATTTTTCTTAATGAAAAGAATTTACAATTATGCGTATAAGTTGACAGCGCACTGCCCTGATAAAATAGCTGAAATCAAGAATATAGATGGAGACTTAAATTTTTCAGTATTGAGTTTAAAAATAAAAATGTCCATTAATTAATATAAATTAATTAATTTGAGTTAAAAAGATATCAATAATGCAACAACGGTTAAAAATAGTATATAGAAAAGCTTTTAATGCAAAATACAGTTTTTTCTCCAGTATATGGTTAATATTTCCATTAAAAAATATTTTTTACATCTATTAAGATATATTTTGGAAAGGTTTATGTATTCTTAAACAAACTGTTATTTATTTAATAAAATTTCTTTGTGCAAAGTGTACAGTTATTTTATTATTATTTATTCTCTTAATTTAATTGTCTATAAATGACGGGTCCTGAAAAACGAGAAAGTTTTCAAACGATCACATTTTTTTAAATACTTTGGAACGCGGTTTATGTAGTCAAAACAATTTCTTACCTTTATTTAAAAAATATCACTCGTGCATATTTGATAAATTTTGTGATGTTAAATAAACATTTTCTCGTGTATTTGAGTTTGCTTATTCATACAGAAAAAAAATATTTTTTTAAATTCCTTATTTTTCATCTCACTGAACATGATATTCTTTGATGTCGTTTTATGTAAAGAACAGATCGAAGATCAACTGTTTTTGAAAAAGGTTCTTGCAGAAGAGGTACTTTTGAAAAAAATACTTACGCTGAAGTTTTTTTTTAATTAACAAAGTGGGAAAAATAAAAATAAATAAAATAATAGCTCGAAAAATATTACTTAAAATAAGGTTAAGTCCTTTTCTTTCCGGCAATCGAACATCTTTTCAGACGACTTTAATTCAATTTCAAACAAACTGTCGGCGATTTTAGCAAACGGCGGAAGTCTGAAAAAATGACCGAACATTTGGTATTCTATTCGTGCCGCCGCGCTCCGCCAGACAGCCGGCTGTTGTATGGGCAAATTAGCCGCTACAAAACACGGCCAAAAATCCCAAATTGCGGCCATTCAGGGGAATACCGGCGGCCAACTTCCCGCCCGGCCCAGCTCTGCCGGTGCGCGGGAATCTCCGCGATTCGCGGGAAATTGTCCGCGGCAAGAAAACTGTTTAACCCATTGGGTACTGCGTCGCTAGTGGAAAAAACTTTACGTATCTCAGAGAAGTGTATCGTACCACGCTACATAGAATTTGTTCTAAGCGAACCTGAAATGATTTCTTGTTTGCTCTTCTGCACCTAGTATAAAGACCATTGTCTGATAATTTCAATTATTTCAACTTCAGTCGGTGTTTTGTGGGAAATGAAAGCCACGTTCATTATGAACATTTTATTATTTAAAATATAGCACACACGCAGTGACGTGCAGAGCATACAAGCAAAAAAGCTGTGCATTAGTAAAGATTCTGGGAAACAAATATTAGGTCCTTACATATGAAATTGACGTTTAGTATGGGAGGAACATAAAGTCGATTTTTTTTTATTATAATATATTTATTTAATCAAAGTATGTACCATTGCTATCTATGCACTTTTGCCATCTCATAGGTAGTTCATCGATCCCTTTACTAAAAAAACCATTCGGAAGGGAATCAATAAAATCTTTGAAGGCGGTTTGGACTGCCCCATCGGAGTTGAATTTTTTCCTTTGCAAGAAGTTATCCAAATTTCGAAAAAAATGGTAATCTGTTGGGGCAAGGTCCGGAGAGTACGGTGGATGTCTTAGACATTCCAATTGAAGCTCCTCTAATTTGGTAGCCGTCTGTTGTGCAGTGTGTGGTCTAGCGTTATCATGAAGCAGCAGTGGCCTAGAGCGATTAACCAGCCTCGGTTGTTTAGCAGCTAGCTTTTCCATCATGGTTTGCAGTTGCTGACAATAGACATCTGCCGTAATCGTCTGGCCAGATTTAAGAGAAGCTTCACTAGTCGAAACCAACGCACAAGTAACTCGCGTTTGTTGATTTGCTTCACTCAATTCGTGAGGTACCCACCTTTCAAGCTTTTTCACCTTACCAATTTGCTTCAAGTGGATTAAAACAGTTTTATCACTAACACCGCAGCCTGCAGCTAACTCGGATGTGGTTTGCGATGGATCCGCTTCCACAATAGCCTTCAATTCTTCATTATCAACTTTGGTCTCCGGCCGTCCACGGGGCTTGTTCTGCAGGTCGAAATTTCCAGAACGAAAACGTTGGAACCAAAAACGCACTGTGTTTTCTTTTGCGGCACCGTCGCCATACACATCATTAATCCTTCGAGCCGTTTCTGCAGCACTGGTGCCACGGTGGAACTCGTACTCGTAAATAACGCGATATTTCAAGTTTTTCATTTTGTAAACTGAGTGTCGCAAAGAAAAAAACAATTGAGGAAAAAACAAATGAATTATAATTTTCAAAACACAAATACATGAGTAAATAGCTGTAAAAATTTGGATTTGGAATTCCTAACCAAAGAGAAGATATTTGAGATCAAATTTGCCAGTACGGTAAAACGTCAATTTCATATGTAAGGACCTAATATTAATTAAATAATCCTTATCATAAAAAAAAATTGATTTAAAATTCTAGCCGTAATTCGTCATACGGCTAGAAGTTTTATTTCTGACGTTTCTGTTTAACGTGACGTATCTGTTTTTTTCCGATTTAAAATTTTACCCGTAATTCGTCCTACCGCTAGAAGTTTCCGATTTTTCTGTACCTTACTTCATGTCAATTCTTCATTTATCTCGCTTGTTTGCGCATGGTTTGCGCCCAACAAATTTATTCCATAGATCTCGAAAAAAATCATCCTAAACCGTGTATTTTTACTAAATTCTATGCTGCGAATTTTGTGTAATAGATAAGTAAATTTTTCATGGAATAGCGTATTTCTTCGAAAGGCCCTATGCCAAGTGAGAACTACGCGCACGTCATTACAGAAATATTATTTTTTATAAATTCCACAGAAAACTTTCGGTGTAAATTCTAATTGTCATTTCTATGCTGAACGTTAATACTAATTACCATCATATGTTTTTATTCTGTGATAACATCTGTCATATCATAATAATATTTAGGACGACATTGCCATCATTGATATCAAAAATGTTTGATATATTTTTGTGGAAGTTAACGTATACCTGAAATAAGTATTATTCCAAATTTAATTATACATTAATCGTCTCTGAAATATTTTGAAAATTTTTGCAGTATTACCTTCATATAAAATATATATTTATTTAGGAAATATTGTTTATAATACTTCTTTTATAGTGCAGTTATTTTTGTGGACTGAAGCTACTCAAAATAGTTCATTATATACAGTTAATTTTTAAATGTATGTACCCTTATATATATATGCGTATATATATTTTTTTAATAAAGGTATATAGTCGGTCACAGTATAACCTAAGTTTATACCCACTGCACACACGAATAGAAATGAGCTGGGCTGCTTTTGGCAAACTCAAACATGTCTTCGAGAACAAAGAGATCTCAATTAGCCTAAAAAGAAAAGCCTTTGAATCATGCATACTGCCAGTAATGACGTGTGGAGTGGAGAAAATGGCCCGAACAAAGAAAAGTGTAGAAAAGCTCAAATTCACGCAACGATCCATGGGGAGATCCATGTTTGGAGTAAGCCTAAGAGACAAACTTAGGCGCGAAACTAGAGTAGTGAATATCATGGATCGTGGATGTAGCGAAGCTAAAATGGCAATGGGCAGATCATGTTGCAAGACAGGATGCTACAAGATGGCCTCCCGGAGTTCTGAAATGGAGACCTGGGGAGAATAAAAGAGGCACCGGGAAAACTCAAAAGAGATGGGTTGACGATATAGCCGCTGTGGGGTATATAAATGGCTACAATTAGCAAACAACAAGGAAGGATGGAAGGATATGGAAAAGGCATGTATCCAGCAGTGGAGAGATGTAGGCTGAAGAAGAAGAAGAAGAAGAAGCACACTTGCATACGTCTTTTTATAACGTAGTTTAGTAACATATTGATCCAAGACGTTTCAAAACAGCCGCTTCACCTCGAAAGTCAAATTTATTTTTCGAACCAACAGACCACCGAAATATATTGACAAGAACAAAGCAAAGAAAAAATTTTTGCTACACAGTCTGGTTCCACGGCTGGTTCCTACGCGTTTAACGTTAAAAAATACTACGTGCTTCTAAATTTAAAGATCCGTAAGTTTTAAAATATATAATTTTCAGAGTATTTTTTCAATCAAATATGACTGCAACTTAAATAATTATATCACGTGGGACCATGTACATTCAGTTTTATAAATATATTTTTTAAAAAGCATTTTTTAATTTTTTATTTTATTTTTACTTTTTAATGAATAGACCGTCAAAAACCATTATTGACTCTAAAATAAAATTTTAGAAATACCTTAGAGTACAAATTTAAAGATAAATTAATAAAAAATAATGTCTTCATGATAAAATTAATTACATAGATTACGGATATAAGCGCGCACACAATTAAGATAATAAATTATTTATCTTGTTCAAATTGGGGGGCATTGCCATAGTGTTACTTATATATTTCAGAATAAAGTTACACACAACGCTAATAATCCGCATAATATCATTTTATACAGAATTAACATTAATAGTAAAAGCACTCACAAACAATTATATATGGAATTTTAAGGGTCTTATTAGTGGTAGCAGTGCTATCACGGGTTGTGAAGTCATTGATATGTATGAAGAAAAATTTATCAGCGTTCTCAGCACTAGTCAGTCAAGGTCTTCTGAATAGAACATTTTTCGATATGATATATCCAATATAAACTTTTAGATTCTTTAGCTCAATAATCTAAACTCAATGCATCCTTTTGTAGAATATCGACATAACATACTGAATGACCAAGAAATAAATAATAATTATTTTGGAGAAAAATATATTCCATTTGTTTATCTTTAATTACCGTATACCCTTATCGAATACTGTTTCATTAGTTAGATATCGTGAAATCAAATTATAATATTTTTAATATTATAATATCAGTCACTAATTGGACCAAATGGCGAAAAAATGAAGACGTGTTAAAATCAAAAGCAAAATTAACAAAATTTTATATGTATCAAATGCAACACCAAACAATATCAGAATTTTTTTAAATAATTAGGAATAAAGAATTGCAGTAGAAGTTGAGAAGATAACTGAGATTTAGCAAATAAAAAATAAAATTTAATGAATACTTAAAAGAACATAATTAAGAATAAATATATTTTATACATATGTATGTATATAAAATACGTAATTATAAAAAAATTGTATGCCTGTCTTCAAGCACAAAACTCAGTCTCTTTTTAAAGAGGTACAGTGAGACAAATTATGTATTATTTATAGTTTCTTAAGACTACAAAAAAGTATAAAAACTGTACGGTATATTAAACAAATAAAAACAATATCAATGTCCGTCATTTACACTAATAAATATTGCAACTAATGATGAGGTACAAAAACAAAAAGTGCATTACTTTATGCGTAACAATGTCTACCAGATGGCACAAATAATGAGCTATAAAAATTAAATAATGAAAAGGTAAATGAAGGGTTCGAAATAATTTTTTGTGAATTATTTTGCTGTTTTTTTTCTCTTTGCAACCATGTATGTTACTTATGATATAATTTGGCGATGTTTACACTGTAATACAAATATAAATAATTTCGCGTTAACTTTAAATTGGCATTTTGTGAGAAAACCGTAAATGTTTTTATAATAAAAAAACTGAAAATGTAAAACATAACAAAATTTTCTTGCATGTGTCTTTTTTTTTAAATGAAAAAAAAAGCTTCATAGGAGAGAATCATGTATTTAAAATATAAAGCAAACATAAAAAAGTGCCATTTTGCCGAGATTAATATGTATAGTTAGTGGTTATATATGTATGTTTGTTTAAATATAATATTAGTATTACAGGCGCTACGCTGCAGTCTTACAAGACCTGTAAACAGTCCAAAATAAACATTATATTCCTTTTTCGTTCATTATAGACCAGGCTTATAAAACGGTTAAACATTTCTATCTGACAACATGAGGAATAATGATCTAATAAATTCCACGATAAAGTCAGAAAACGCGTTTTACTTTGATTTACGTAATTTGACGTGGCCGTGGATATTTTCACAGAATAAAAAAAATACAATTGATAAAACCGATTGCGCTGTACAGATATGAAACCTGGTTCCTGCTTGAGCGCAAGGAAACAGGTTGCAGATATTAGAAAAAGTTAAAATGGCTACACCTCCGTAGGATCCTGAATTTAGGTATATTGGATGATATTATATAAGAAGGTGATTCATAATTTATATAGGTTTTTTAAAGGTAAATATTATATTGGTATATTTTTTGAAAATTTTTGAAAATAATGGCCAGGTCAAGTTTATTCCCGTGGAGCTCCTCCACCGTGACTGAAATGCAACATTCCTGTGCAAGTTTGTCTGATACAGGCAAATTGGCACAAACTCATTCAGAAATGAAGCAAGTACATGAGCAAGATAGATATTTTATTTTTGGATTACTAAATGATCTCGTTTTTTATCACTGTTTTTGTCACGTTTATATTAGTTGTATTATCAGTTTTTATCACTGTTTATATTTTTTATCACTGTTTTTGTCACGTTTATATTAGTTGTAGTATCAGCCACGGCGGAGGAGCACTTTAGGAATGGACGTGACGCGATTATTTTTTTAAAAAATTTTCTTATAAAATAAAAGTTTAATATGTACAGTAAAAAAATAATTAATCATCTCCTTGTAAAAAATCACACAATCTATACCTAAATTTCAGGCTCCCAAGATCGTGTAGCCCCTTAATTCCCAATCAAAATATGAAATCTATTTGACACAAACTATGATACCTATTTGACATAAAATTTGACACGTATTCGACACAAAATATGACACCTACTTGACACAAAATATGACAACTATTTGACACAAAATGTGACACCTATTTGACACAAAATGTGACACCTATTTGACACAAAATATGATACAAGGGGAAAGAAAATTACTTAAAAAAGTACTTGGAAATTTAGGAATGGTATCTCACCTCAGATATATTGAGGAAGGTAAAAGCTAGAAAACTACAATAAATGATGAGAGTAAGTAAATTAAAGTTAAATAATAGTTAGTTAAAATTAAAATAAGCGCAGGGTACTCTTATATAAACCAAATGAATCAGAATGGTTGGATTGTGTCAAAACAAACCTACGAAAGACTGGCGACAACCCAGCAAATCAGACCACAACGTAGACGTCAAGGGCTCAGCAGTCACTTCCGAGTCCCGCTTGCCCGCCATCTTCCTTGTGTCACTCTTAGGCGTTAACATTTTTCCAGACCAAAGATAACATTTTTGGATAGTCTGAAATGGAGTATAAAATTGTACATATATATCACAAGGGAAGAATGTCTCCCCTCGCATTTATTTAAGACATATTTGTTTAAGTATTTATTCTTGCATAAATAATCCACTAATAAACAAACGTATTTTTCACAATAGATTTTTATTTTTTTTTTAATTTCGTTCCAAACCGTAGCGGAACTAAGTTTGACGTTTTCAAATTTGTTTCTAAAAATTTAAAGCGCCACATTATCTTTAGATCTGTAAAAAAATATGTAATTGAAATATTTAATAATATTGAAGAGACTAATGAAACCTTAAATTAAAAATTCTCTCATAAATATTTTACGTTTTTGTTTTTCTGATAAATAATCTTTACAAAGAGGAAGATTTTTGTGGAATGTCTGTAAGAAATTTGAGAAATAATTAAAACGTAGTTTTTTTACCAAATTAACATTTTTAAAGATCTCGAAATATAATTGAAATAAAAAAAAAAGATTTATTTTGCGTTTTTTTTATATTGTTAGGTAGGTGCTCATTTTTAGCGGAAATTAAAGCGTGAAATATTTTGATAATTTTAGATGTTTTATAATAAAACCATTTACAAAACTGTGTATTATGAACGTTTCAGAAAGTAATATTAAAATGATTAAAATAATAATTAATTAAAATTACCGTGGAAAATAATACTTTGAATGTTTGAATGTTATATATTTGAACGGTTTATTAAAGTTTATACAATTTTTCCGTTTTAAATTAATATGGAAGTAAATAAAAATGTTCTATATAATATAATTTACCTTTTCTCATAGCCTGGGAAATCTATACTAGATCTCTCTTTATTAATTCATTCAATATACCTATATTACAATATTTATTTCGACATCAAATAATTTAATAAAAATATCAGTAGAGACACCCATGTATATTCTTGGCGAGGAAATAAAACGGTAGTAGTTAAAAAATAAATGTGTATCTGTTTTATATAACCACATTTTCATCTTGATGATTGTTAAAAAAAATATTTGTTCACTACGTAATATATTTAAAATAAAAAAGATTGATCACAAAACTAACTACTATCAGGATACCAACTCGAAATATCCTTTCGGTTGCATGTTTAAAAACGTATAAAATGGAATTATAAGATGTTTCATAAAAAAATACTAAATGTGCAATTCTAACGTTCGCAGTAAACTTAAATGGTTAACGTGGCAAAATGATAATGCAATAATCAAAAAAGTACATAATTAATACTGTTAAACTTATTTTTACTTGACGCATTAAAATGGTCACTTAATATCATTTAAAATTTTAATTTTTCAGTTATTAATGAATTATGAACAAATATTATATTAATTGTTATAAATTAAATTTGTTTAAACCACTTATTTATTGAAAAAAGAATCAACATGTTTCGAAGCCAATGGACGAAGAAGCCATTGGCTTCGAAACATGTTGATTTTTTTTTCAATAAATAAGTGGTTTAAACAAAGTTAATTTATAACAATTATAATTATGTTACCACAAAATAAATTTGCTACATTTGAAGAAGAAAATATTATATTTTTTAGTTATTTATGAATTAAAAAATATATATTTTATCTTATTTATTTATCTTCATCTTGTTACATGACATAGGAAGAAGCCGCTCATCTCTTTAGGAAGTACCTGCGCCGAGATGAGCAGCTGAACAATATAGTGAGAACAAAAAATAATAAAGATATAAAACAAAATACTATATAACTATAAGATTAATTATTAATTAATTGAGTATATAAATATAAAATGTGGATAATACGAACAGTATATATTGTATAATACAAAAGCAATAGTGAATATATAAAAAATCATATGCATGGATAGTAACAAAATGTATATATAATAGCACAGTTAAAAAGTAAATTTAGGTTATAACCTATATAAGAAAATTAAATGAATGTTTGTGTATATTAAATTGTGATAAGAAATGAAGTTTAATGAGCAATAAATTATGACCTGTTTTCGGCAGTTGGGTATTGATTGTATTATTTGTTTATATCTACTTCTTTTATATGAATAATTCCACCAACATGTTTCAAAAGAACCTTTGCATCGTCAGGGTGTTGTATAACGATGGAAAGATTTTTTATTACTCATATAAAAGAAGTAGATATAAACAAATAACATAATCAATATTTTTTTAAATGTCAATCTACAATGTTGCTGAATCAATTGAAAAAATTTATGAATTAATTTATTATTTATTTTTCGTTATTAATAATTTTAAATAATGGTAATTGTTCAATAAGAAAAGCTTGTTGGTGTACTGGAGTTAACGCTGCCTAGTGATCTGGTGGTCGGTGGTTCGAGCCCCATTCTAGGATACCGGCAAGTAAGTTCTATTTTTATAGCGCGAGCTATTAGTTAAATTATGATATTAAATTTGTTTAAAAAATATATTACTGTGATACGTATTCCATGTTCGCATATCTACATATTTAAAAAAAAATCTCCAACATTTTCTTAGTATACTGTGAGATTACCCTGTATGGGGCATTTTTATAATATTTGTTTGCTGTGAACGGTCAGTGACAACTGAATTGGAAAATGTCAGTTGTAAACCAAACATTTGAACAAGGCTGGTTAATTGAATATTACCACCAATTAATTTTTTGACCGATAATATAATTATTGTTCCGTTATCTAATTTAAAACAACTATCTGAACAAGAAATTGAAACCCCGCGGTAAATTGAAAATTGAACAGGAAAAATAATGTTTCACTTTGACTGGCAGAATACGCCCAAAGTTATATCTAAATCTAATCTTTTGACGGGTCTTGTCCACCGATTAGCACTGGGGACTAGGGGTGGGCAGAGATGAGAAGTAAGGGATGAAAGAGGGTCGACTCACGGGAGACGACCTAAACCGTTCCCGAGTATGTCAACAGCAGATTACCGTAAATGCTTTAACGTATTCCGCAGAGGAAAAGATGTTTATTTATTCAAAGTGGCGGGGAAGGGCGATCTAGATTGCGGATTGACGGAAAGGGTGTCTTTCTACGAAGGGGCAAATGTGGATTGGTCAAATCGCCATTGCGATAATACATACAAGTGTAAGAGAACAAAGATCAAATTAAATTACTGTTAGCATAATTGTTAACATTTATGCGTCAACCTTGTCCATGTTTATTTTGATTTGAATAGTGATCTCAATCTTAAATTATGAATATGGATGGTCAGACACAACGTGTCACTTATTTAATTGATTCATTTTATTTATAAACATATATATCGACAGATTGTAAAAGATCCATGTTTACTTATCTATATTAAGATGGTATGGGCATTCAATCAAATTGTTATTCAGGCGATCTTCGTGGATATACTCCGAATTACCACAATTCCAGAGGAAGAACAAAAAATTCATGGGTGGTGCAAAGGGATGGTCGGATGCAGAGTCACGGATTGAATGACGTTATCCAGGACAGAAGAACGTATAGCCTAAAGATGAGATGGCCACAACAGTTGACAACGACTGTAAGTTGGGATGGAACCAGGAAGAAAAATAAGTTTATTTATTTATATTTATACGGCAACAACTTTTTTCAAAAAAAAATTAAACTCAAGATTAGTGCCAATAACCAAAAATTATCATTCATGACAAAATAAAAAGAAGAATATTTATAAATACACACAAATAAAGTAACAATCGTTTTGATTCATACGCAACAGCATCAGTACTAAAAAGTTTGTACGGTTAAAGACTAACGTCAAAATTTCTGCCGTGCTGTGTATAATATATGTATATTTTCTACTGTTTTGTTATTTATCATAAAAATGACTATATATTACCAAGTGGAGAGTTATATTCCGTATTGATAATAGATACGAGACAAAACACGACGTTTTTCAAACTTATGTGGATAAAACTGAATTTTTGATTTGGAAGCGTTCAAATTATTTTGATTTATTCCGAAAAAAAGGAATCGAATCATAACATTATTTGTTTATTTCTATTGTTTTTTTTGTAGAAGTCAGTGTTGTACCACTGTTTGAAAATGGTCTGAATCACTGAAATAGGTTTATAATCTTTCAATAATGCTTTACGTAAAATGGTAGAATAAATTAATAATATTTATTTTTATTTAATTTTTAAATTTCATAAAAAGAAAGAATTTTAATCTGGTCTCGTTCTCTTGTCTTATCTCTGCTCTACTCATCTATCCCTTGTCTAATCTTAGGATAATTTTTTTTTAAATCTTGATCATAATGAGCCAGATAATATACGTAATGTTTAATGTATATGTACATCTGAAACAGATGAGAAAAACCAGCTTCACATAAGCGTATAAAACTTAATATTTTAGGAATTTGAAAGAGTATTACATAAATACTGTGGAAAAAAAGTTATTTTGTCACATATAAGTCTATAAGTTAAATGATTTTATTAAAGGTATACCTACCTTAGCGCGTAAGTTTTTAAAGATTTTTCAAGGTATACAAAGTAAAGAATAAGACAAAATTAAAATGGAAAAAAATATTTACCTTAATGTTTACAAAATAATTAACAAATATGAAAAATCTTTAAAATATTATTGAATATGACTATTTTTAATACTCTTTAAAAAAAGTTTATCTTGTGATGTGTCGATACAACCCAATTTTGAGCATTTCAACATTGAAAATTGGCTCGATGCACTGAGGTGGGAATCTTTTTTTTATAAATTAATAAAATATTTCAGATTCATTAAAATCATGTATATTTCAAGAAAAGTGAGGCGTCATTTTTTCAACAGCTCACGATGCATATAATATTTTTCTTAATAATGATCGTTTTTTGATTTTTTTATCCACATTAATGATAATATAATTATAAGCTATTTTAACTCTATCTTATTCTTTCCAACAATTAGGTTTTGATGAATATTGGATGCCAGTTTTACGCAATCAATTTTCTTTGTTAATATGAATTAAAAAATATCATGCGTCGTGTTTCTACCGTGTTTCATATCTATTTAGTCGGATAGATATGAAAAAATCTAGGGAAGGAGGTTTTCTTTCGGAATACCAACTAATTACTAGCCAATGCAATGTATATCGCCATGATTGATTTATAAAACTTCACATTTTTTGCTTGCCGCTGCTGTCTAAGCTGAGCCTCTTATTTTCATTACTATATTAGGCAAAAGGTAAAAATTTAAAAGCTCACCTCCGCGAACTTCGCAGACCAGAACAAGACTCGCCCCCTCTTCAAGAGGTCCCACAATTCCAGCGACGTCGCGGCCAGAGTTGTCGTACACCAGCAACTGATGCGGGGGAACTGAAACCAAGAACGTTAGTCATATAATCATTGAATCATACGGATTTTCACTATTTTTAACAACCCCTACCACTGGCACCAAACACTGGCCCCGACTGCAAGACGTAGGGTCCAATTATTAGCCGAGCATGAGAAAAATTCTACTAGAGATGGGTCATATGTCGCCCATGGTAAGAATGTGAATGAATCCACCGATAAAGAGGCAAATGCGACCGATGATGGTATCCATATAGGAGCAATGGGTCTTACGCGAGCGTCAATGATGAACCACTAAGAACTCTAAATATTCTTATGCTTGCAGATGCACCATGATCACTCTTACTTAGTACCTTAATTTTTTGTGCACACAAATATGTACCCCTAGAACACATAATATCAATTCTTTATTTATTATAATTCTCTTTAGCATAACAACTGAAACAATTATTCTGTATCAATAATTTTTACCAACTTTATTTTGTTACCTTGATCCATTGCACACGCCTTATTGCTGTGCAAGACATGCGCCTATTCATGCATGATTGCATTTATTGTACATTAAAAATATGCAATGAAACATTGCATGTAAACGTGCTACTAGAGCAAGCCAAAGATACTTGTTATTGCGATATTGGGATGAGTTTGAATTAAATAATGTTTTGTTTTTTATGATATCTTCATGGTCTGTGTTTTTCCCATTATAAATTAAATAAATAAATAAAATAAAAATCTCTATTTGAAGTAATTTTTAAGTACTAAGCTTATCAAAAGATATAATATTTTTTATAATAGGTAGAAACATATCACAGCAACTTAAAGACAAAACAAGGGTTTAGGTATAGCACGAAAAAGTTTCAATAAAAATGTGGTCATCAAATATCTTATATATTTTTTTTATTTTTTTATTTCTATTTAATTATAATATAAAATTTTTGGTTAGACTGTGCCTGTCTCACTAGAAATATCTGTCTGTGTGTGTGTGTGTGAGATAGAGAGAGAGAAAGAAGTATAACGCATAGTACATTGGGAATGTAATATTTATTTTTGTCTTGATGCTAAAATAGCCCACTAAGCTCAACAATTGTTGTAGCAAAATATTACAAAAGTGCTTTGGCTTGAGAAAGTCACCCGGATGTTTCCTGGAATCTCGAGTACGAGAAGTCAATGTCATGCACACTGGACTACGGGGGCCACTTTATAATAAATAATATAAAAATTAATTAGTTAGATCTTGCTTTGAAATTATGACGTGGAATTCAGCTCCTCATGATTTGAGCCCCTCGTCATCACCAGCTAGTTCAATCGGAGTAGAATGGGACTAACCTTACTCCTCTTTTACAATCTCAGGGTCCTTTCGGTGATCTGCGCCCTGAACTCTCTCTCTCTCGAGCCGCTTCAGGTGCCTCTAATATTAACAAGTTCAAGTTGCAACAGATTAACAAAGATGGGTTTACATAACAAGACATTTTGTGCATTCAACATAACCATTTATTCAATAAACTACTGACAATTTTCTGTACCCTGAAACGGCGACAACAGGTAAATTCAAAGATATTCTAAATTCGGTTCATTGAAATCTTATATTCTAATTTACAATAAATTGCCCTCTCCACGACATCGTCGCTGACGGCCGCGATACAAGGGAGACAGCAGCTTAAACTATATTTTCAAAACTCTACAGGCGGTAGCGCCAGCGCAGGTGTCGCGGACGGGAAATCATCAGGTCAGAATTTACATTCACATAGGATGAGACACAATCAACACGAACAACAACGCCTCCCCATGACGCTCCACATGTCCTTATGAATAGGTCACAGATGCTCTTCCAAACCCCGTGCTTCACAAAACTATACGTCGCCGTGGCGCTGAACGGTATGATGGGTACTTGAAACATAGTATGAGATCAGATAATACCATGTCTTTCGGCGTAAGAACGGAACTATTCCGACAATGCTTATCTCCTGCATCACGCCACGATGTACTACATCAGGTCAGGGTGAGACCGGCATCCCCTGGGTCCATGGAAGCTGACTCCTATGCTGCCAGGTGGTCCCCTGCCCTTGTGCTGGACCTCGAGCTCTCAGCAGGCCGCATGCTTGACATCCGAAGACGGTTTCACCTTGTGACCCCATCGTAGGAACCCTGATAACAATTCATCATTAGCACAAATCTACAATTAAACAATGTTATTACGATGTTACTTCAAATGGCGTCTCTCAGTTCACTTCTTACCTCTCAAAGGGTGCGTAGTTTTCACATCTCGTGGAGTAGAGTGTCAAAGCCCGAATGACGCCATGTTGTACTGAATTGACCGATAATGTCGTTAAGTTCGCAAATGTACGGGGTTCTGAAAAGCGCGCACAGTACCTACGTGGACTCGAATAATTTTATCAGCAATTATGCGCGGTGATTTAAATATTTCATTTTGTTTTACTGTTCCGCGAAGGAGTGTGACGAACATAATTTATTATGTCACAACATATCTCTAAAAATTGGATTACAAAACATCTTTAACCAAATGTTTTCCTTTTCCAAGATCTCAAACCATGCTGGGAAAAGTATCGCTACATAATACATGCTTTATCCATTATGTCAGAAAAAAATACTTTAATGAATGTAACCACAACGGGTTGCAATGTATATCTAATATGTGAACTATTAAAATTGACCAATATTGTTATTCAACCAAATCAAGCAGTAATGTGTCACGGAGTGGCATTAAATCTCTCATTTAAATACTTGATCAGCTTTTACAATTGAGAAATGTTTTTTTTTTTAAATTTGACAAATCGTTACACAAAAAGCTCACATTGAAAAATGTTAAAAGCGCGGGCCATTGTTGACTGGAGTGTGTTGAAAACCGATTTGATGGCAGAAACTATATAGCGCAGTGCTATAAATCTACTCAATTACTTCACCCTAGTGAAACTCTATTCCTGGTTATCCAGTAGCTGTAAAACTCTTGTTTAAACTCCATATCAAATATATTTACGTATACAAAAATGTGAATACACTATTCAAATAAGCTATAGGTATCTGAAATTTTATTAATTAATATAATTCCCAAAAATAATAATTTTGAATGTCAGTCCGTAACTTCTTATTCAATAGCTGATCTCATTCTGTTTTGAAATATGTTAATAAATAAAATGAAAATATTAACATTCTGCTTTTATAATAAAATACTCTGAATTAGATTTCTTTTAAATATTTCAGCTTAATGAAAATTAATAAGTTCATCCATTAAAATATCTCATACGGGTATGTCAATTGTATAATAAATTATAAATCAAAATACAGTTTTCTTTTTAACAATGTCCGTCACAAACGCTACCAAATGGCACAAATAATGATAAGGTTAATAAAATGAGGAATAATAAAAATATAACTTCTTCTTCAAATATAACAAATTTATTTTGTGGTGACATAATTATAATTTATATAAATTAATTTGTAAACACCACTTATTTATTGGAAAAATTCAACATGTTTCGAAGCCAATGACTTTTTCGTCAGGATAACAAAAAAAATTAAAAATCGAAGTAAAGATCAAAATATTAAAAAGTTATGTATGGAAAATGATAATATAATGTACCTATTTAACATGAAAATAAATTTAAAAGATGACTTTTTGCAAAAAGGACCTGATTATTTTGATTCGTTTCATTTTCTAGAGTATTTAATCGTGCAAAAATAAATACTAATAAATAATAAGCATTACTAATATATCTTAAATATATGCGAAAGAAAAAATTCTTCCTCTGTGTCCCTGTCCCCTCGCCTGAAGAAGCGATTTAGTTCAACTATTGTATAATTTTATGCTCTGTGGTGTACACATATATAAATGTCTACATTTGGTATAATTTCAAAGTTTGAGCTATTGCTTTTCACTCTATATTATTACTTTTAATAAAAATATAATTCTCTACGTGACAATAACCATCATCAACGCTATCAGATGATAATGACAAAGTGGTGTAATGTCGTAATGAGGTATAAAAAGCAAAAAAAAAACATAATTCTCTATACAATAATGTCCATCACTAACGTTATCAAGACGCTACACTATTCTAGACAGCGCTATTTTCACAGCCTTAACTGGCGGCCGAAATATATAAAAAAAAAACATTTAAAGTAAGTCATTTTTGATGGGTTGTAGGTAGTAGTAGTAGTAGCATAACTTTGTGGCGCTAAATAATTATTAAACATTATACTACACACAAGGTTAGTTTTTATAATATCACTAGCAAGTTTGCCGATAACTCTCTCAACTTTTAAGTTTGATTACATCAGGCGTTGAAAATAATCATTCTCAGACATAGTTTTAGAAAATTAAAATATTTTTAAGGCAAACAGTTACAGATGTCTTAACTGTTGCACATAACGTCAAAGTGCGTGTGTTAATATACCTTATATAGAAGCAGTAAGTTGTGATATTACGACAATAATTCAATAACAACGTGGTAGCTACAGGGTGTGACTATGCCTCCGTTAATTAATAGCAGCCTCATATTATTTACTGACTTGCGGAAGTTCCTTATAACACCCGGGCATTAAATTGTAAGCCTCCAGTGGCTCTGCAGCAGTTTATTAACCCTCGGACGAAGGAACTGTTATTAGATAAGTCAAGGTAACTGTCGCACAAATACGACACATTTCAAGTCAAAAGCGTAGTTGGTCACCGACTCGCATGACAATTTTGACATTTTATATGAAAATAAAGCTCTGTAAATACAAATTTATTACAAAACCGCCACTCAGCGATAGACAAAATTAAAATAAATTGAGCAAAGGTTTAAAAATAGATGGGGTTTTAATTAAATAGTTCTAAAACATACAAACATGTTTGATTGATACAAGAGCACAGTTGTACAATAACTACTCTTTAACAGATAATATTTTTCAACCACATTACTTTCAATTGATGACAATTGCAACATGATGGTTTTGTTTCTATACCCCGACTATGCAAGCTCAAATATAACCAGGGAGGGTGAAGGTGCTATTAATTAATATAAGGTGTGGCAGATATGGAGATCGCTCAATGGAGTTTTGAGCGACAATCGTGTGAGGATTAAAGGTTTTGTATACAAAACCGCAGTAAGACCTGCAATGATCTACAGCCCAGAATGCTGGACTGTAAAGAAGATGCACGAGCAAAAACTCCATGCCACTGAAATAAAGATGCTTAAGTGGTCTGAAGGTGTAACGAGACTTGTCACGGCATTGAGCGTATCAGGACTAGTTATAGAGTGGTCCCTGTTACTGAAAACGTAAAGGAATCGAGACTGAAACGGTACTGTCATGTAATGAGGCATGGAGATCACGCAGTGCATATCTCACTCAAAATACAAGAAACAAAAAAGCTGAGATTAATCAGCGCCACATGTTGGAGGAGTATGGGGAAATACCCTTTTCCGCCATACCTATTCCTGTGTTACTATTAAAACTCGTTAACTTTAGTAATTTCTTTGCTTATTGCCATTATTTTACTTTAATATTATTTGTTGATTATTAAAATATCTTCTCTTCGATTTCAAGTAATCTCTTATCCAACAAAGTACTTAATATACTACGCCTTAAACATCTGTGAACCTTTATAATTGGTTTATGCAATGTACACAATGTACTAATATTATATTCCTTAGAACTGTTAAAAAATAAATAAATGATTATATAAAAGTCCTGGAGATTGCCCAGTTGAACGAAGCTATGGCCTAGAATAGAAAATAGTGGAAGAGAAGAGTGAAGAGAGACGATCCCAAATGAAATGGGAAGTGGATGAAGAGGAAGAAGATGAAAAAGGTAAGACGTAATTTGAAACAAGTCATTAACGATTTTATGTTCGCTTGGGAAATTGTTCGACGTCAAAGGTTTACAACGCTTAAGGAAGCGAAATATCTGCAGTTATTCGGACGATAAAATGACTAATACAAATTTTAGATTGAATAAGTCCTACAAAATAGGATCAAATGATTTTTCACGTATGAACAACCAACCGTTTTTAAGATATACGGTTAATAATCCTCTTAACAAAGCACATACTCCAGTATGCGCAGTCCACAAGTTGTAGAAGACTTTACTCACTAGATAATAACTATAGGAGACTTCCATCCACTTTTCTCATATATAAATAGCTTCGTCTCTGTGAGACTTCTATAATTTATCCTTAATTAGATAATAACTCTTCAGTGACACTTAAATTTAAAATCCTATGGTTACTGGACTGTTAAGTGGCAAAATATCCCAAAAAAATGACTGCCGAGGAAATATACAAATATTTTGATTAAATTATGTTTTGCGAGTAGTTTTTCTAAACTTTGTTCCTTTTAATTTTAAGCTAGCTGTTTGTACCCGGCGTTGCTCGGGTTAAGAATTTAGTCAAAAATAAGTTTGTCGGGGGACACTAAGGTTGACTGTTTTGCAAAATCTCTAATTAAAACAATGTTTACATTAAATCTAGGTTGAGATGGATGGGATATCTAGGAGAGAATTGTGGCCTATGTATTCCGCCGGGATCTAAGGAATAAGAATGAAAAATTTGGGTCAGATCGGCAAACGGTGTAGATTTGTACAGAAAATATATCAGGTGAGGGGGTGGGGTCGATACATATATGCATTGAAAATATATCAGGGAGGATAATGAGGGAAATATCACCTATGTTACCTGCCGGGCCCTAAATAATAGGTTTGAAAATTTTGAGTCCGAGCGGTCGAACGGTACAGATTTGCATCAAAAATATATCGGGGGCAGGCGCGTGCAATGGGAACATTGAAGCATGACCATTTTGTTTTGTATATTTTGGAAAAAAAATAGATATCAAATATTTATGCTACAGATTTTTATAATATATCAAAATATGAATGCTATGATAACAATTGTGATAGAAATATTACGGAAATATATGTTACATTTCAATTTTTTTTCCAAATAATTGGTTACCTAAAAGTCATTTCTCACTGCACGCCCCTAATCAGGGGGAGGGGAAGAAGTAAAAGACAAGGGTAAAATGTCACCTATGTTACCCGCCGGGTCCTAAAGAATAAGTATTTAAAATTTGAATCGTATCGATCAAACGGTGTAGATTTGTATAGAGAACAGACACAAACAGACAAATATAATTTGTGTGAATTCCAATGGAAAGTTGTGTCAAAATTTCAAAGCAATAATTAGTTGAAGAACTTTAGGAGATTGAAGATTTTGGACAATCAAACAAATACATTTTTATTTACATAAATAATATTTTTTAAACAAAGTAGGTATACAAAAGCATTTTCGTATTTAAAAGCAACGTTGTGCCAAAATTTGAAAGCAATCGGTGAATTACTGTGATGGTCGACATAGAGATAGATTTAATAAATTTAGAAAATCTTAAAATAATAATATTCAACAAAGCCAAGTATGGACATCAAAAATATATTTCTTCTGGTTTGAATCGTTTAAAAGTAAAAGCCTGATATATTTCTTCTAAAGATTCTATGTATTACAAGAGGCTAACAAAATATTGAATATTCAGCTATACAAGTAATATTTCTTAGATCTTTATTATACCATAGATATAATTCTGTGTCAAACTAATATTGTTTATGACAATCCTAATAGACTCGACCTTGTGAGTAGGTGCGAACGAGCCTTTATTATTTCAGAATCGGAACAGCAAGTCTCGCGTGTAGAGGGTGCTTTACTATTATTTTAACGAAACGAACCAATCACAGGCGCGCTTTGCCTTCGACGGGTTGAGCCAGTGGCGACCGTCCTGATGACTGAACCGGCCAATGGCGGGCGCCGGCGGTGAAGTCATCGCGCATAGGATGAGTCACTGCACTAGCGTGGATTTCGGAGGTATGGTGCAATCGTTACTATAAAAGGAGCGAACACGATATACTCAGCCCCTTCAGTTCGAGACCAGACCTGCGAGCGGAAGCGCTGCCCGAGAGACTACTGCCAGCGACTTCATTTGGAGAACAGCATTTGCGGACGGAGTTGCTGCCCGGACGTATGGAGGAATCTACCATTCATCAGTACCAGAGAGGATCATACCGCCACTGTGTAACAGCTAAGGAACACATTTATATTATCTATTACGGTTAATTATTTTCACTATCGAAATGTATTTATTTTGGGAATATTTGAGTTCGGAATAATTATGTGTAATTAAATATCACGATTGCTTGTGTGATATTAGTTCAAATCGTAAGAGAATTTCTTCCAAACGGATGTATCTTTATGCAAAAGGATTTTTATGCTATCTATACTAACAATTGAATACACGGATTTCTAAATGAATTGCCTAGTAGCATTATGATAATTGTTGTATTGCGTAGGTATTGCGCAATCATTACACCCGGTCTACAATAACTCTTTATGATTTGAGTACCTCGGTACATCTGGCTTAACAAGTAGCTTCAGAACGACGAGTAAAGGACAGAATGGGGAGATCTAACTAAAGATTGCGGATATCTGGTTTGTGATGGCCTAGCTGGTTGGGGCGTAGATGCTTGCCGGCACTTGGGCGTGGAACCCGCACAAGCCCCTGCAGGGTCCCTTAAAGGCGGGGCCCTCCTTGTTGCTCGGGGTCGTCAATAAACCGACCACCTAACCTCATCCGGCGCAAACTACTAAAACCAACAAAAAGGTTCCCTTTGTCTTTGGAAGGATTTTCATACCTGAATGCTGTAAAATCTTGATAGAAAACGTTAACTTCTATTTCGTCCTCTGTAAGAAAGACAGGGCCAGAATAAGTATAAAAATCATTCACTCATATGGTATAGCTGGGATATTATAAATATGTTACTAACACTCTAACATTTGACCAAAGTAAATGTTGCAAGATGCAGAATCGTGGGACGCCGCTCTGAAAAGGCATAATGAGATTGCACAATAATTTGTAACATCGCTGACTTAGCTCGCAAAGGAGGCTAATGTCGTCATCAATTCGAACCAAAAGAGTATATGATTCTTCAACCACCGGCCTAAAAGAAAGGCGCCTCAAGACAACACTCATCATCAGAAACTCGTACCAAAAGAGTACGGCCATCTCAATTATAAACCTAAAAGAGGGATGTCACAGGATCACATCTCGTAAAGAAGAGATAGAGTCTCGGGATGCAGTAAGTTCCGGAGAAGCAAGGGGGGCCATTTAGTCATATGGAAGCTGGTCTCCGGGTTTAGGCGGGCGCGGAGCCTTAACCTCCTCAGCAGTGATGCTGGGGGTTTAAAAAACCAAAATTTAGTATTCAAAGAAACTATTATTTCATATAAACTCACGGGTTGTCGTAGAATCCCTTCGAACAAACCATTCTCGAGACCTTATCTATTTATTCATAAAGAAGTTTCACTTCAAAATGTGGTATTTCGTAGATATAAAATATATGTATTATTTTCCCATGGAATTAATATGAACTGGTTCATGCACGTCTAGAACGAATCCATTCAAGGTAAGAATATGCTAATACAAAGTGTTTATAATTATTAATTTCAGTGTTATTTAATATGTGTGAATTTTTCCCTTTGCACCGCTCGAAAAATTTTACTGGTTTGTCTCAAAAGGGAAATATGTTATTTCTAATACACGAATTCTTTCTGGTGAACGTATTTTATTATAACATAAATGTATAGATTATTGGACCCGTTAGATATTACGTATTATTATGCAATCGTTTCCACACTGCTCCTATCAAAGAATTTGAAGTTATTACGATACACAACGGGGTCCTTCATCCATTAGACGAATCATGTGCCAATTCAACGACGTATTACGAATAGTATATATTGTATTTATCGATATTTAGTCGCATTTATTATTTCTAGTAAGGTTTTTAGTATTGGTGCCAGGCTCCATTATGAGGCGGAAATAGGTCATATTCATAGCCCGACTGTGATAGGTATTTTTGTCGCGTAAGAGATAGCACTTAAATATAACTGTGTTTTATGTTTCGTCCCTGACGGACAGGATGGTATAGCTGTGGCTATTTAGGTAATACACTTAGTAAATGAAAAGGGCATTAGGTATTATCAATTTCGTCTGCGAACCCAAGATGTTAGAAATATTTTAGTTAATATTTTTAGTTAATTTTGCATTCAAAAGCACATTTTTCACAGAATAATTATTTTCAGTTAATAATATATATTTTAGTTAAATTTATAGTTAGCTCACTGGTAGAGCATTAATATTGTATAGAATATATTAGTTAATAAGAAGTATAGCATACATTATTTATATATTTCATAGAAGATAATATTTTATTCCGCGATCCTTTTACAGTTACAGCGTATCTGTCGACCTCAGCCGTTGCCACCCGCGCCATACAACTATTTTCGCTAACATCATACAGCAAATGACTGTATTGATTGCAATGAAATTTATATTATTTAATATTATTTACCACGACGTATTTTTGACGGGTCAACCCACTTGGATTCATCACATTGTTAGCCGCGGCCAGGAGTTGGCAAATCAATTGAACATAGTAGATAAAATTAAATTTCAACTCGCGGCGATTAAGCAACGGCCTTTCAAATAAATTATTAATACAGAATTCATCTTTAATACGTTAGGAAGACCCCACTATCTAGCTGGGTCATCACAGTACTTTCAGAGGTTATCAATTTTGTACAAACGAACATTCACATTTTTATTTATATAGATAATAATTGGAGGCTTAAATAAAAGAATATGAATTTTTGGAAACTTAAGGAAACGCAGTAATGGTAATCTTAGAATAAAGTGGTGATACGATAAACAAGATCAATGCTTGCCTGTAAAATAACAACCCGGGCAATGGCACGCGTGCCAACTTGTTAACTACTATTAGTCGAATATATTACAAGCCTCGACGAGAGCCGCTGCCAGTGCCCTTAGTCACAACATGTATTGTAGGTAAATAATGTAAGAAACATCAATGAATTACTTGTGTAAAAATGAATTTATCAAATCTCTGTGACATGAGGCGAGCCCACCTACCCTGCTGACAAACAATGGTCTGACATGAAACCGAGAGTTTGAAATCAGAAATTTGGAATTTAATCAACATACGCCCACTCAAAAAGCGTTCATTCCGTCCGTGTGTTTGTGGGAATGTGCTTTTGTGTTTGTGGGAATCTACGTTTGTGTCAAAGGAGTTTTGCCGTGAAGCAATTTATATGTGTTCATTTGGTTTAACGGGAAGCGAGCAACGAAATACACGGGGTTTTTGAAATAATTTAAGCCGAGAATGAAATACAAATTAAACAACGGATACATCGCGAACATTTTTAGTTATTTCATACAATATTTTCGCAATATGGTAGTTAGTCTTAACTCTAAACAGAAAGACTGAGGGAGTTTTCAAATATTTAAAGAGTGTTTAAAGTGACAATGAATCTATAAAAGAACACTACAAATAGGTTTTTGTGAAAAACGTGCTATGAACATAGATTATTTCATATAGTCAAACGCAATTTATTTTAGTTTTTGCTATCTCTCTTGACTAGGTTTAATCTATCGTATAAGTAAATTAATACACATCAAAGCTTTAAATCGCAATGTTTAGGCGAATTTTTCAAAAAACTTAATAGAGTATGACTCTACATTTAAAATTCATACAGGTTTAAAACTTTTACATATTAGTTATAAGATCCCACAAATAAATGATTTAGAAATATTTGAAATAAGGAAAAAAATTAATATTAATTCAAATGTAATAAACACTCAGACTAAATTTGTGCACAACCCACTATTGAATATTTTTCCATTTAACATTCCATCCCCTTCAGATGACATTCCTAATAATTAACACCTGAGACCCCCCCACCCCTCACCCTCCCCAAGTCCTCCTCTTCACCGTAACAAACTTGCATGGTTTAACGTTTTTTAATTTTTAGTATACAAACAATCCTAATGAAGATAACATTGTTCTCGAAACATGTAGATTGTATAATCTAATAAAGTGGTTAAAACAAAGTGATTTGTGTTTTATTTTAATAATAATATCACCACAAAGTTCAAGCCTTCTTTTAGAAGAAAAAATATTCTTCAAACAATTAAATTTATTAAATTTCAAATAAGGTCCAAAATATTGAAAAAATCTTTAATCAATATTTACTTGACGTGATGGTTTTAATTTTATATCGCACACAGCACATTTACAATTATATACGAGCATAATCAGTTCGCAATTGTTGACAATTGTTAAAGTATTTTCCAGCTATTATTTAACACAATTATGTACGTATTTACAATATCATACATGTTAAGTATTAAATAGTTATTATTTACTTCTCTGTTAATAAATTTTGATATCGAGTGTTTAACACTAAATAATATGCACTTCGTTAATACATTTGCATTGATAATAATTTGCTCATAAAAGTAAATAATTCATACGGTGTCTTTTCTACTACCCTTTATTTAACAAGGATTTTTTCCATTTTCAATACATTTTTAATTTTTTTTTTAAGTTATGGTATAAATAATTATAAGGTATAAATTGAATTATTTTGTTTAAGTGTTCCTTTGCCCTGAATCTAAAATTTTGAACATTATTTAAAAAAAATATGTAGGTACACGGTAATATTAAAAATAAAATCAACTATTTTTGCATTTTTACACCATGGTTACCCTATCAGCTTTGCCATCTTCATCTGGCAGACACTCTACTTGATTCAAGATTACCGACAATACATTATTTATATTACTGGAACACTAATATCATATCAAGTGATTAAATTCGTAGTCTCGCATTCTCGTTACTACGCAGCTTCCAGCTACACGCATTTCCGCTACAATTTATCCGTAATAACAAAAGTTTTACCCTGAATGTGTCAAAAGACGATCACTTTAATACAGAAAAAATTAAAATCCCAAAAATTCAATTTTTAATATATAATATATTAAAAAGTATATTTTTGGGATGTTTCTTGAGATTTGGCCTGTGTTTTATTTTTTTCATACATACCTATAATGTTTTTATATTTCAGTCAGGTATAATTATAATTTTTAAATTCATATTAATTTAATTTTTTTTTAATAAAATGTAATACTTGCATTTTTATGATAAGTTTTTTTATCATCCATACAAAGAAAGTTAATACAGTTGGATAAAGTTACAAACTCAAGTACATTAAAATGAATAACCACGTGTATTTTCTAAAATAAAATTAAATAATAAAAATATAAATAAATATTAAAACTTAATAATCGCATAAATCACACGTGGGTGCGAGATCGGCTATTCAAAGCAGAGCTGGTCTGGAGGATGGTGGACCATGAATATTTGACTGGAGAGATTGAGGATTGCATTAGAGCAGGACCTGCGCCAGTTTATTGTTCAAGTCGGGTAGAGCGTCCCCTAACAAAGTGAAATATTATTCAGTTTTCCTGAATAATGCTTAAATAACCCGAGGTCACCGAGGCGGTCAGACAGAGTCTGAATCATGGGATTTATTTCTATACGTGTAGATTGTACCTACGTATATTCCTGTTCACCTTAAGAAATTTTATATCAAACAAAATAATTTCGCTGTCTTTATGTCGGTAACTTCCTGTAACGTCCGTAATTTTATTCGAATTCATTGCTAAAAAACGAAATTACACGGCTGAAAGTAGGACCCTGGGACGCGGAAGTGGCAGGCGGCGCCTTACCCACATCGCTTCCACCGCCTCTCCGCGGACCGTCAAAAAGGTATGAATATATACTATATGGTATATGGCTAGTGTTTTATATAAATGACTACAAGTGATTTACTTGCACGATGGTACATTCAGGCAGTTAGTCTAGCCTTTTTTTATAAAAGGTATCAAAGAGAGCTGCATGTTTCCATGGCTGTTCAAATTCATATGAATGTATAAGAAAAAATGAGCGACTTGATTGTATGTTGTTGACTATACGTAGATGATGGAGTATTAATGGCGAATAGTGAACAACACCTACAATAGATATATCGATGATATATTTTGTATTTTTACGGGTACGGTTGAATAATCACATTTTTTTCTCTTATAATATTAACACATTTCACAAAAAACTCACTTTAAAAAGTGCAACGACAATAGTTTTAATTTTCTAGGCCTATTAAAACAAATAACCATAAACAAATAAACATAAGCATTTTTTTTTAGTTTTACAGGTCAGGAGACCCAATTACAGAAGCGAAATACAAAGCACAAAACACACAGGCTTGAGTAAATCACATCGATTAAAATCGTGACCTCACCGGGAATCGAACCCGGAACCCTCGGTGTGGGAAGTCAGTGTCATACTCACTGCGCTACGAGAGCCGCCACAAACTCATTTACACCGATTCCTGCATCATCTTGTCATCCTCACGCATAAAAAATGGGATGCTTCCATTCCATGCTAAACTGAGTGATTAACATTCCACTTAATACAAATAATTACAACCGTGATACAAAAATAAATGATATGATTGCATGCAAATTGATAAAATGCTAAAATTAAAAAATGACGGATATGATTGGACGGCGCAAAATATTATATCTCGACTCAGTTTCCAATAAAATTATAAACGGTTTCCACGTATTTATAAAACACGCGTTTTACACTAATAGCAACATAGCTTAAATCCTTCTCAACTCAAAAACAAAATTTAATCTATTAAGTCCTGTGTGTCGGTGATGTAACGTAGGTCTACATGTCATAGAAAATTTGAAATATCTACCTTATTTACGAAAACTAAAACCACATTTTTTGTAATCATTGAATAGACGTTTTCTCACCAAAATGACTACTCGTAAATTAAACTGTTACAAATGTACGGATTTTTTAATTAAAAAATATTTATTCATTACTCTCGTATTTTCGGTCAGTGTGTAAACGAGAGCAGAATATTAGACATCGCTGTTAAATCGAGCAAGAAAGAGCACGACAATACCACACATTTCATGTAGGACAGATATGGCAATTGCTTGGGTTTCGGTGAAAGCGGAAAAAATATCGAAAGAGTACGGTAGATTCGCGTAGCAAGTGTTAGACAAGGACGGAGTGCAGGCGAACTAGCGACCACGTCGTTGAATTCAGTTGGTGATGGTGCGTCAGCGGAAGCGCACGCAAATTCGATATGCCATAATTTTATAATATTTTACTAAAATAATTCAAATATGTATGTTTAATTTATTATATAAAGATATATATTATATAACATAACAACTTATTATATAACATAATTATATAAAGAGACCTTTAAAAAGTCTCATCTGTATTGTGAATATTATTATGTATATTTTATCACATATTCAAAACTATGCCGATTTTTAATCAGGTAAAGCTGTGTTACACCACCGTTCCCGAAGGTATTTTTTAGCACATTCTTTTAAGAGTTAAAAAAGGGAAGATTATGACGGCAAATACCAGCCAAACCGCGAGAAATCTAAATATAAGAATAAATGAATATCGCCGTTGTTTAACGAACAATAATTTCTCAGAATTCGAGAACCCCATAATTAATACAAACCATTCTTTGGAAAATCATTGATAAAAACTACTCTACTGGGTTCCTCATTAAAGATTGATTATGAACAATTTGGAAACCATCAATATCAAAAAAACTTAAATTCAGAGAAAACACTCATTAACAATATTAGATTCCAACATATATTCCAACATATATCCAACAGTTGTCTCCGATCCTCGTTTTTTTCGCCCCAAAAAGAAATCAATAAAAAAATTATCTTCAGTGCTCTGCGACCCGCTTCTCTACTTGAATAAAATGTCAAAATTTCTGGATTTAGGTTAGTTATTATTTTCACCTGATGATGAGAGGGAGTGTAACTCTTGAAGCTATATTAGTGACACATTTAACTCACGTGTGTACATTGAAAAGTTCAATTTAGTGTTAATTAAAATAAGGCTTACAGAGTCTAGTATGCGGAATGTACATATGATGTATGTACATATGATGTATGCAAGGAGAGTGATCTTGTTATGAACGTTAACTGGTCAAATCACCGCATTAATAATTTCGTCTTATTTAGAATCACATAATCAATTAAAATTCATTAGTAATTTTATCCTTTTATTCTGTTTATAATATGCGCAGAACTTAGTTTTAACTTCCCGACATTTTTGCCACTAACATTAACTTCGACAAATATTTGACAGGAACACACTGACGACCATCTGAAGCTTATCTTAGGATAGTTAATATAATTACAAAAGACTCCCTCAGATGTTTTGCGCGTTTGAATATGAATAAGGCGAGAGTTCTACGTCAGAATAGAAGGGTGTGGCTACCTATCCCCACACGGAAACGGCAAAAATAAGTAAGTATGATACGAGCCAGAGGATTTTAATAAAAAATAGTGATTCGGTAATTAAACGTTGAAGTGCTATTTGCATTAATTAGCCGTTATCAAAGTATTGTCACGGAATGGCGCGCAGAAAATATTACACATTGTCCAAATCCCTTGTAATGCCGCCTTAAAAAAACACTGTGGAAGGCTCTAAAAAATTCTTAAACCTTCGTGAAACGTCTACAAACGACTGGAATAGCTCAAAAGCGACAAAAACCTTCTCCTAAACACTAAAATATCTAGAAAGTTTGAAAATACCAGCATTTGGGTATAAATACCGGAGCTACGCCGCGGCGCAAGAAGAGTCGTGTTTTGAGAGTTTGTTCGGTGCTAATTCGTGAGATAATCAAAGTGATAAATGAAGCAAAATAATCAGGCAGAATACCTAAATGGCGAAATAAATAAGTGCGACTTCAATGCGAGATTTCTATACAGTATTTTATACAGATTTCTATTCAGAGATTCTATAGAATGCGAGAATTGAATATTCTACAAGCGATATATAAGTGTTACCCAGCAATAAGAGTGTATTAAAGAATAATCAAAGGATTCGGGTTTAATGACTTTATACATTAAATAATTAATTAATCATTAATTAATAAATCGCTAATTAATTTCCAGTGTTTTGATTTTCCTCCCGCAGCCACGACACGTGACAGTATAAAAACTCTAAGTACATCCAACATTGATATTTGTGAATAATAATTTGAAATGAAATCACTCAAGTGCGCGATAATTTTAATAAAAAAAAATTTCGCTGTTTATCCGTCTATCCGTCCGTCCGTCTGTCCGTAACTTCGTGTAACGTCCGTAATTTCGTTTGAATTTGGGGATATTTTTTTTGCCGCAATGGCTAGAGATGGAGCTTAAACTCCGGGCCAGCAAACCTGGACCGGCCGAAATATTGCGATGTTACTACCGCCGAGCTTGCGTGACTGGTCAAAAATACAGTACGTATAAGATTTAGCAAAGACGCGAACCATTTGATGTTCTGCCCAGCATAATCACCAGGGTAAAGAGTACCATTAACTGTCGGCAGGGAAAATATATAAAAAAAATATTTTGATAAAAGTCGTCGTTACTATTTCATGGGTGTCGGCAATAAATAAATAATTATTTCTTGGGAACCGGCATGTAAAAGTACCGTCATTTTTGGCGGGTTACAGCTGGTAAAAAAACAAAGTGGTGGCATTCGGTCAATTAATTTTTATTAATTACTCTTATTTATGTCACACTTGAGGTTTTCTACTATTACCATACTTAATTATAAAATTTAACTGGCCATTATTTATAAAGAAAGCAGAGCGGGTGGGCCATTTAACATTTCATTTAAAGTTTGCTTAATTATTAAATGGCTGGCTTTAATGCGTAATTTACGTTAGTTTCTTAAAAACATTCTTCATAATAATTGGATTCTAGCCTAAATTCTCCAAAAGACAAGCTCATAGCCATGTATACAGAATTGCCTCAGAACAAAAAAGTTTTTCTTTACTGGAAAACTTATGTGGTCAAAGAAGTTTCACTTCAAAATGAAATTATTATAAAGTTACACTTATAACGATTACAGGAATACCAAATTTAGCCACCAAAATCCTTCAGCACACCAGAAAATTCTGAATTCTCATTATATTATATCGGGATTCTACTCTCAAATTTTGTCAATTGTTTCTTAATTATAATTTTGAAAATAGAAGCCTTGAGTCAATATAATCACTCATTTAATGATATCAGCGCAACTGGTGCGTTCAAACTCAAATAAAGAGCCACAGAATATATTTCAGTCTAGATTAAAGGATATGTGTAAATACAATAGTAGACCAATTTCAAAAATGGAATCTTATTGAAGAATATGTTATATACTGAAGAATTTTAAAATCAATTGATCATTCGATATAATAAAACATTTATTAGAGGAACTTAAGTTTTTCAAAGTTCCAGTATACAAGAGACTCTTAATTGACTCTTAGAAGTTTAGCTTAACTGCCCGTGCAGTCCAAATGAAATAAGTGCGTAAAAACATGAAACACTGCTCTGATCTTTGTCATATCAATTATTCTGGAATAATTAACCAAATATTGCTGCTTCCTATGAGAATGAATTGAAATGTACAGTAAATTTTTTTTTCCAAAATTTCCAAAATCTAAAACTGCAGTCAGATTCTTATCAAACTATTCCCAATTGTTTATATTTTTTTATAAAATTTAATACTTAGAAAATATGCAAGCACATACATGGGTATTTAGTGTAATGACAATCAACGAAGCTCAAAATAATTTCAAAAGATACAAAGTTTTATTTTTTTAGAAATTATTTTATTAATTTTTTCATTAATAAGATTAAGATACAAAATTACAACATCACGGATAAACTGATCGTGTATATTTATATTTATTATTTTCCTTCGTGTGTAAATATTTTTTATATATTGTTCCAACTTGTAACATTTATTTTGTTTCCATTATGCTTTATTCCTATTTGCTTTTATTCTTTTCTTTCTATTCCACTAAATCATGCTTAATTATGGCTTTTGTATTTTTTATTAAATACTTTTTTCTGGTGTCTTATATGGCTACATATATATTTTCACATATTAATCTTTTCATTTTCTAGTTACCACCTTTTATATATTATAATTGTAAATGACTGTTAAATACTATTCTAAATTTGAAATGATAATTGAATGTTGAATAAAAAGAAATTTACATACCTTAGAACAGGTATTTATATATACTGAAATGAATTGAAATAAAATAAATACCTACCTGCCAAGGTAGGTAGTGACTGAGGGGCTTTTAACATATGTAGGTACTGTCTTATACTTGTTTTTATTTTGTGATGTATATCTACTAATAATGTAATAATCATGTGACCAATAAACGCCGATTTATCGATATTGATACTGAAAACGATTTTATGATGATATTATTAATATTATTACTAAAAATATACTTTGTTATCATCACTAATTTCTTGAAAATATCAAAATGTTTTAGGGCCAATGCCAATGGTCCCTTCATCAGGACACAACATATACTAAAAAATGTTAATAGCTAATTGAATATTATAAATAAACAGGTCCTTTTTTAAATAATTACCTTTTATTAAGGAGTTAAGGTTATTATTAGGTCGTTGGACATGTTTATGTGTTAAATAAAACTGATATTTTATATTAACCGTATATTTTATTGACAAGCGTTTTCGACGTTTTGCTGAAGTTTCTTCAGGGTCATCGGGACATTTCAGGACGATCAGGAGTTTCGGCTTACACTTTCGCTATGATAGGACGCTCTTCTGATGACACTGAATAAGACTTCAGCGAGATTTGCTTAAAGGGTTCGTATAAAATATCTGTTTTATTTAATAATCCTTATTTAAAGGAAAAGTTTCCTTTTATATTTGTTTTCGTATTGGTAATTAATAATTTATTACTTATTATTTTGTTATTGTCTATGTTTCGATTTTTAGCATGCGTTGTATCCTGATATAGGGACCATTGGCCCGAAACATATTGTTTTTTTCAACAAATGAGTGGCGAAAATAAAGTTTATTCTTATTAATTATATTATGTAAGTTTTATTCATATACAACAGTACAACATGTGTTTTCAATTTTCATAGAACTATGCCTGCCTCGATTGAATTTGATTGAAATTTACAACGCAGCCTTTTTTATGTCAGTTTAATAATTGCAATCTTTTGTCCTTCTTAAATGACAACTGTGCCAAATTGTTTGCTTCACGTCGCTACGCAACACGAGGAAATAATATATGTACGGAGAACAGAAAATTACTGTCGGAAGCTTTTCCTGGCAGTCTCAGTGCAAACAAATGGGCCGTGCATCGCGTGCAGTGCCACCCTAATAAATATATTAAAAGTTCCCCTTGCCCGGATTCGGAATCCGCTTGGGGAGCCCCCAGCATCCCTGTACCATGGAGACATCGGCCATGAAACATTTATTTACGAGAGGAAACCGTTTCCTCAACATTAGGAATTTATGTTTTTATGTCACGGGATCGCAACTGTGGGAAAAAAATTAAACATGCAAAATAAATAATGATTTTATTCAGCATAAAATTCACCGAACACAAGTGTAACTGCAGCACTACTCTGTAATTTACACTAAATCTCGCACTAGTCTCTTGAGAATCTTCCACTTGTCTCTGAAAAATCTGATTAACATCGTATGTATCGCTCTGATTACTATGGAATATTGCTCGCACGTTGGTAGGAACCTTTTCGCAGGTCAAATATAATGCGCACTCAATCGCTGCCCGTTGTTTTTCTTCGTTTGTAGCTTTTATCTCTGGCTTCCACTAAACGTCAAAACAAATTCTGTAGTAGTACTAGCATCGCTCTATTTTATAGAAAGTATTTTTTCGCGGATCTCGGACTATTATTTAATCTTAAATTCCGCTAGATTGTTCGGAATATAAACAATTGGAACTCTCTAATTTTTTTTAAATCTCTTGACAGTATTTCATTGAAAGTCTTCCCTATTTTTTATAAAAAAAATGAATCTTTTATTTGCCTAAATGTTTGAATGTTAAATCCCGATCCGCCTGTCAGGAGAGTGAGGCGGGTGAAAACGGACGCATTGGAGTGAAATGAAAGGTTTAAAAATATTTTACGTTCGTAATAGTTTCGTTCATGTATATTTTATTACAGAAAAATCATTTTATATTTTTTAGCGTAGACTGCATTTTAGCTGTAGGAATAAAAAGTAATAGAAATAAGTTTCCTCTTGTAAATAATCTGTATGTAAATATATATTCCAGGGAAAAGGTGAAATTATGTATTCATTGGACAGAATATTTTAATGTATTAAATGGGGCCTAATTTGATAAATGTCACGCGTTCGGTCATAATAAAAAAATCATCCCGCTCGGTCACCCGCCATATTTTATATACCTACTATCTGTATTCCAGAACACTGTTGCAATCGTGTAACTAAACTCAGCTCTTCTGGACATTTTCAGACTTTTATCGATAATGCTCGATTGATTGCGAACGTCCCGGAGTATTGTAATACTCCGGAACGTTCGCAATGTCTGGAGACGGTTCTGGATCGTTTTCAACTTTGCGCGATTGTTTTGCCGTAATAATATAATAATTATTAAAAGCGTCACCATAAAAAGGGTCTACATCCAAAAAAAAATTACAGAAGAGGAAAAAAACAACAAGAAAATCAGTTTTTTTTTTTCATTAATTTAACTTGTTAAGTGATTCCAGTGAAATCGAAGTATTGGTATGCATCATATCTGTTACTACTAGATAAATAAAGATGAATTTAGACCCCTTTTCCAAGTAATCTAACTTTTGAGATCGAATTTCGGGAAGATTGAGATGAAATCATGAAAAATATAATACCGCACCTGGTGCATATTGTTATACAAACCATTTTATAACAATAAAACCACTTCGTGACCAAATGTACTAAATACACCTTATTTATAGGGACGCCTTCAATTATTGCGACAGGAATATAATGAGATACATAATTTATTTCACAAGAATTTTATTTATGAACATTCAAAATTTGTCTGTACGCCGCTTATAAATGAACGAAGACTCAACAAGAGCGGTATTCTTATTAGGTAAATATTTTGCATCAGTGTCTATTCTGTGTCGTGGCTGACAGTTCCTGAAAAGAGGCCATTTTTCCTTTTTGCATCATTTGCATTACATGCAGCTACCGCTTTAGCTGCATCTTTATTGTATACAAAATGCAGCACACGCTTATTTTGTGTAGGCATGCTAAACACAAAGTATAGAGCTTGTCTTTATACAAATATAGTTTACATTACACATCTGTAAACAATACGTATTATAAACACTCATTTTTACTATTTTTTTAAAGCGGTCACTTGTAATACGGCCTAATCGTAGTATATATAATAGTCATTGATTATTACGTCATGATCATAAAATGTTGTGTCCACTACTGCACCACTTCCACCTTATAAGGTTCCACCCTTAATCCAGCTTCCAATTTCGCATGTCGTCTCAAATGTTAATTTAAACTTCCTTTGTTGCGTGGTTTTAGGTCGGTGCATCGGCCTTGAGTAAGATAATAACATAAATTTAATATTACAACATAATATTCAACAAAATTTTTCAAACCTTGGGATGATTTATATTACGTAGCGTTATGTCAGGCAATCTACTGAATTTTACGTAACGTTATTATATTCATGGTATTCTTATATTATACAATATATTACGACGTGAAGTTCTGTTGCTCCCAACAGAACTCCTCGTCGCCACCAGTTTTGCTCAGTCGGAGAAGAATCGGACTCACCTTACTTCTACAATTCAAACTCAGGGTACTTCCAGTGTCGTGTACGCTGCACTTCAGCTGTCTCTCACTTTAACTTATTTTAAGTTGCAACAGTTCAATGACTAGGGTAATACAACGAAACATTATTTAGATGAAGGGGAATTTATTCAAATGAATTTTAAACAGAAATTAATAATGCCACAGAAGGTGACAATTTTTTATGAAGTATTTTTGGGAATTTTGCACATTGAAACCCTTTTTTTACAATAAATTGAGGTGAAGATTTAATTTACCACGCCTCGACATCAGCGCTAGCGGCCGCGTCATACAAGGATGGAAAAGACAGTGGAACTAAATACTTTTATACTACTGGCGGTGACGCAGCGCGGGTGTCGGTGCGTGGTAATCACATTCTGCAGATTAATGAACATCTGGGCAAAATTTCTATATCACATTTAAAACAATGAAGCTACAATAGTCTGGCACAAACACCGATTCCGCACGTGCTTAGCAATGTTCCTTTTTTCTAAAACAGCTCGACCCGATGCACATGTTCTTGTATTTACGGAGTCAGATAACACGCAGCTCGCTCCAGGCGTGATGTGAAATTGATTATTAGAGAGAATTGGAATACCAGGCAAGTCGTGGTCTTCATTTTGCTGGCCTCGCATCTGAAGCAGGATTGCTCCCTTATGGGTCCAGAGAACAACCCCGCCCCGAGGCTTTGGGCTGCCGATGCAGATGATTACCGGAACATCACCTCTGCAGCTGCCCCCCAGGCGTTGCAATGGATTCACCTTTCACTCCATGCTGCGTCACCTGGCCATGGCGCGAAGCGCTCCCGTGGAAAAACCCTCTATTAAGACGAAAGACATTATTAACAACCAATCATGTAATTTCACATGTTATCTTTATGCCACTTCAAATTGCGTCTCTCGGAATGAGCTTACCTATTAACACGAGGGTTCACAGAAAGGTTCACATCTTGCGTGCTGAAGTGTCAGATTCCGAATGCGCCATTTTGTAATATCGTCCCCGCCGTTCGCGACCGCTGTGAAACTATCTGCAGTAGACCAATGACATTATTTTGTTCCATAGAGTATTTGCGGTACCTACGTGGTTAGAAATCAATTTTTGGTGCAGATAGTTGGTGCGGGGATCGATAAATTCATTTCTTTAGAGGTTTCGCGAAGAGGTGTGACGAACAGAGGTTGCTTCGTCACAATATATATAAATATATAATTTTATATATATTTTATTTTTATTTTTTACACATACATATTTTTTTTACAAGATAGAACTAGTTACATATGAACGTAAAGTAGAACTGACCATACATAGCATTTGATAAACCTTTGTCTGAGTTTCAAGTTTAAGTCGTCATTACAGAGTAGACTTTTCATCTCATTAAAAGATGCACTGGCTGTCTCTATTCTATATTTGATCTCCGTATCAGGGTCCAGATTGTCAGTAATAATACTGCCCTGTTGTATTGTATAATACTTGTATATGTATAATACTTGAACTGTTTTACTTTCTCAATGTTGACACCCTTTAATTGAAGGCACACATTTGGATGATCCTCTCGGCTAAAAACCATAAACTTGGTCTTGCTAATAGTTCTGTTTAGACCATAGTGTTCGCCAGTGGAATTAATTTTACTGAGCAGTTGTTGCAGGTCAACACTATCTGCCAGCAAAACGGTGTCATCAGAATATCGGATATTGTTGATAGCCACACCGTTGACTTTCACGCCAAGGTTTGTATTATCTAGCGCTTCTTTCAAGACCATATCAGAGTATAGATTGAACAATGTAGGAGAGATAACACATCCCTGTCGGATTCCACGCTGAACAGGAATGCCTCGTGAAGTGAATGCCTCAAGTTTAATAATAGCGTTTTGCTCCCAGTACAAATTTTTAATTATTTTCACATCCTTCTCATCTATATCACATATTTGTAATATTCTAATTAAATCTGTGTTTTACTCTGTCAAATGCTTTTTCGTAGTCTATAAAGCAAGCATATATATATTTTCTTTGGTCATAGCATTTTTGCAATAAGATATTTATTGTTGTCAGCGCTTCCCCGGTACCAAATCCATGCCTAAACCCAAATTGAGTATCATCTAGGTCACGTTCGCACGTGTCTATGTCTTATTCTGGCATGTATTATTTTCAAAAATATTTTTAGGACATGGCTCATAAGACTTATAAAGCGATAGTCATTACACTTCTTCGGGTGTTGCTTTTTGGGTAGAGTGATAAACAGTGATTTCAATCAATCTTGGGGGATAATCCCTGCGTCGTATATTTTATTAAATAGTCTAAGTAGGCAGTCAATATTGTTTTCATTTATTAATTTGATAACTTCTAAAGGAATTTCGTCAGGTCTGCATGCTTTTCTAGTCTTAGGATTTGCATAGCATGCAACAATTCTGATTTTAATATTACAGGACCTTGGTTAGTTTCTGGTATTTCAATATAAATGCGAGAGTCTCGGAAGAGAGTTGTAATATAACCCTCCCATGTTTTCAAAATTACAGAATCATCCAATATTAAATTATTAGTTTGATCTGTGAGACATGTTGTTTTAGATTTCTTATTAAGACCAGTCAATTCTTTCAGTTTCTTATGCATATTAAATGCATCGTGGATCTGATCATATCGTTCTAACTCTTCATTCCATCCTTTATCCTTTATCCATTCTTCCTTAGCTTTTTTGATCTCGCGTCTAATAATCCTTTGCGAGTTTTTGTATTCGCTGCTAAAGTCTGCTGAAGAACTGCTGAAAGTCTCCCACCAATAAGGCTTATTGGTGGGAGACTTTCATGTCACCCGCGAACAAGTACGGCTAGTCCGTAACTTTTGAGGCCTTTTAAGCCTTGACAATGGCACGTGATACCGTGTCGAAACGTCGGCCTAGGTCTTCTCAGGGAGGCCATCTACAGAAAACGCGAGCTATTCCAGAATTTATAATTTATTTTGCAACAAAATTACATGTTAAATAAAAGTAAATTGAAAGACTCCTCTGAAAAAAAAACAACGAAAAATCTCCACTTATACGGACCCGGTGGGAAGCGTTCTTCAGAATCGGGTTCGTTCGTCTTACACGTAACATTCGTGTTAGGGCAAACGCTTTTCATTCGCCATCTTAAAACATGGCGGTTTGTTCTTATTTCGTATTATAATAGGCAAAGGCGGGAAGAAATGAGTTATCGCCCGCTGAATAATGCATTGTTTTCGGTATGGCAATTTAGCATGGGCCGCGGTGTGAGGAGCGGGCGGGGGGGCTTCTGTCCTGTATGAATGGTTCAGAATCATAATAAATCAAGTCCGCGAAGACAATTGTTTAGAACTAAGGCAGCGATCATGGTATAAGTATCGGGAATCCATAGAATTAAGGGTGAAGTTGGTCTTGAATGGCTCTTGGCTTCTGCACACATTACAAATTTAAAGCGCTCCAAGATGTATGCATACCATGCATGAGTGCCCTGTGCAGCTACTTAAAAACTATCTTAGTTAATTCATTATTCTTAAACAATATTTTACATGAAAGTATGTTCTAAGAACACAGTTAGTGGATTTTTTCCCCAAAGGTATGATTTATTAATTAAGGATAAATTATAGAAGTCTCATAGAGACGAAGCTAACTTATATATGTGAAAATTGGATGAAAAACTGTTATACGCTTACAAGTTACGAAAGTTACTATGTATACTAACTCGTTAATGAGAAAAAAATAGATGTCTCCAACAAAGACTGATTTTGAACAATGTATAGAATTAAAAAAAAAAGATAATGTGTGGATGTATTGTGTGGAGTGATCACTAAAGCCAGCTCATACAGGTTTTTAGCCCAGAGCAATCGCATTAGAGACTTCCATCCACTTTTCTCATATATAAATGGCATCGTCTCTGTGAGACTTCTATATCCTTAATAATTTTTTTTAATGACCTATGTTTAATTTACTACGCCTTTAATTCCAAACTACAGGACTCTAACGAACGCCTTTGGGAAACGCTTCAAACTTCAGTACCTATACACTCTGCATATTTTAATGAAGAAGCCTCCATTTTTTTATAGATTAATTATAAAAATTGAAGTAAAATGTAACAAAAATGTGAATGAATCATTAAAATCTCTCTGCAAATGAAAAAAATATGGGAGATTGCATTTGCTTTGCAAAAAATAATTTTGCTTCATGTGACGGTCCAGCGTGTGACGTCACTTGACCTAGACGACGCGGCTCGTATACCCTTACTAGCTATTGGACGACCATCTCGACAACGTTAATGACGTCACAGGCGGCGCAGGCTATGGTCGTACCGCGCTAAATTTGTAAAATTAAATAATTTATATCTGTTATTTATTGACAGATTTCATTTTTTTTCACTGGTTTATTTGGTTTGATCTATATTCCATTTAATTAAATATAGTATTATCAGCATCATGAAACTTCTCCATTATAAAGCGGAAAGTAAGTTTGTATAAATCAGAAACATTTTCGAGGGTTCTGGCAATTTGAAATCAATCTGCAAAGCTTCTATATTCTTTGTGGAATTTCTCGCCCAACGCGAATGTTTTCAGCTCAGTACGTCATTTTCAGTATGATATATAAAGTTTTGAAATATTCAATTAAATGTAAAAAAAGTCAAATCATCAAGTAAAAATATTTCGAAAAAAGAGCGTTTATGCCTTTTGCATTGCAAACATCCATATTTTCAGCGTTTTAAAGGAAATAAAATTAATATAGACAAGAATTTAAATAACGAGCGAAGCTCAAAATTTAGTTAATTGGTTGATGATATTAAAAATAATCTCGGAAGGTGGGTGAACCAAGCACAATAAAAAATCATGAAAATCTAATAAAATGCTAATTTATGTTTCTTTCCTGGAGTTGTTTATTTCTTACCTTTTATTTTAATTAAGCATTTTTAAGCGAGTTCTTGAAAGAATTTTGTGTTAATACTAAAGACGAAATTAAGAAATATCTGTTTATTAAAGATTCATATAATGTTACCAATGAATAAAATAAATTTTGACAATGAATTCTTTTCAATGCTTTAATATTCCAAAAATACTATATAATTGTTATTTCGGACTTGAATATTGGACGACTCTCTATAATTTACGAATGCTTAGAAATGAGAAACATTGAAAAACTATCTTCACTTAGACCATCCTTCAAATTGAGAAATGATTTGATTTTATATCAACAAACCGTTGCTCAGTGGTAAATAATAAATATATATATAAATAGTATATAGCCTAGTAGAGTGGCATAATCCACAAATTAAACAAAACAAAAAAATGTGTAATTTATCTTATGTTTTATTGTTAAATTAGTATTAAGTACCTTTATTTGTAAACAAGGATTTTTTTTTTAAATAAAAAAATATATATATATATATATATATATAAGATATATATAATATATATATATATATAGATATAGATATATATATATGTATATTAAATATAGTAGTCCATAAAAAAATGATTATGCAGAAATTACTTCGACTACAATGAGAAGCACCTATAGGTTTGTTCCTATACGAATATTGCTTTTATATGTACGTGACATGATATTTATAAAAAGTAATCTGAATATGATTAGAAAGAAATCATCGCACCTATGTAGTGTTATTTGAATTAAAATTTGTAATAGGTACCTCATGTTTTATTTGGTAGGAGTAATAAAAATTTTCATACTGAATTTCTATCAATATTATTTTATAAGATAATTTATTTAAGTCTCACAGAGACAAAGCAATTTAAATGGGAAATGTATATTGAGTCTTTATAGGGTGGACCAAGGTTTACGATCTTAAGTGCTTACGGGCTTACATGCTTAAGTAATCAATTAACACAATTCAAATTTCATCAATTCCACCGTACGTATCAAAAGTTATATATAAGTTCTCAATTAGTTTCTTTAGTCCTTTCCATGATATAAAAAAAGTAGATTGCGCAGCTGGTAATTATACTTTATATTTTTAAAGTAGAATATATTTAGAATTATTCTTTTTAATATGAGGCTTTTCCGAAGCGGGATTCCCCAACGACTTTGATACAAATCTGTAACTTATATTTTTTTAATTTTTTTTATTTATTTATCTTCATCTTGTTACATGACAGGAGATGGAGCCGCTCATCTCACTAGGAAGAACCTGTGCCGAGATGAGCAGCTGAACAATATAGTTAGAACAAAAAATAATAAAGATATACAACAAAATACTATATATATGTTTGATATATGTTTTTTATACATTTTTTTATTTATTTATAACATTTACGAATTAATTTTATATGTGTGCATATTATATACAAAAAATAATTGAACTAATTTTGATAATTGAATTAATAGATAATAATTGAATTTAAAAAAAACTGAATCGAAAAGAATAATAAATTTAATTATGAAACAAAAAAGTGTGTGTGTATGGGGTTATAGCTACTGCCAAGCCATAATCTGTGGCATGTTATATTTTAACACATACAATGTTATTTACAAACTTTACCATAAAGTATTTGATATTTTTAATTATTTAAAATGTATATTATTAAATCGATACGTAATTACTTATTTACAAAAAAAATTGTCAAGGATTTACCGCGACGGAATCCAAATGTAACATTGTAAACGATTAAAACTTTTATTGATAAATACGTCACAACACATGCAAGAAAAACTTTAGCAGGATCACTATTCTGCAGTTCACTAATTCAGTTCTCAGGAAAGTTCCACTCGTGCTTGGTAACGCTTGACATGCCGTTGTCTGTCGCACGGATTCAGAATATTGCGATCCGATACCATTTATTCACTACGATCTATGATTTTCGTTTTCCGTCAAAACAACACTGAACTCCCAGAGTGGCTGCGACGCCACTTATAAGAACTCGATTTCTCGAATCTTCCGGAGAATACTCGCGAATTCATCCGGCTTCTAGATCTTTCTTAAATATTCTAAAATGTCGAGACTACTCGTATTCGGCAACTTTCAAATTATGTGCAGTTCTTCTCGATTTAAGAATTGTCGTTCTGAGGCAAATGTTTTACAGTTTTTATCTATATATTTAAGTGAACTTTTTATTGATATATCAAAACTGATACAATTGTAAATAATAATGTTTTTCGAATAAATAAACAAACATTAATATCGAAGTGAAATTTAATTTCATTTTGATGTGCATAATTTTTTTTTACGCGTTGCATTTATAAATATTTTTATCAAAACGTCTCACTTGACATACATACACGAATCTCAACAGAATCAGTAGAAGGGTTGCAAAATGACCTAAAAGATGTCGGTTCTCTACAATCAATTTGAAATTGTCTATAACAGTAGTAGTTATTCTATAGAGAAACTTGAAAATGTCTACCCTCATATTTTTGGAACGTTCGCTAGTTGAGATCGTAAATATGGAACGCTTTTCCATCCGTTGAACAGATTTCAGAGCGTGGAAAACTGGATTTGGATATAAAATAAAAGAAAACGTACTCCCGTCCCATTTCCATTTCTGCCGGAAGGGTGGGAGGCTCCGTGCCCTCGCCCGGGGGGCGGGGAAGGGGACGAACTGAATTAATAAGTAAAACAAGAAATTTGAATTTAATGAAACAAGTTATACGAGGAAGACGGGGAAATCGATCCCTCTGCAGGTCTAGATATGAAGGTTGTATACCAAACTCTTCAAAGTCTTGAAAGTTTTTGGCCATTTTAGATAAATTAGCTGAAATTTCTCTACCTTTCATGTATTTCTTGAAGTAAAGATATTTTTATTATTGCAGGGAGAAAAATAACTCTGGTCTCACCAGATTCACAATGTAAATTTTTTTTAAATGTCACTGCACACAAATAAAATAACATCAAAAATGATGTTTTTATATTTGTTAATAAAAGAAGATTTGTTTAAAACCACTATTTATTGAATAATCAATATGTTCCACTAGTCCCTTCTTAAGGATATAAACTATACTTATTTAAGGGGGGAGTAAGGTTTTTAACTTTTTTTTTGCATTTTATTTTTAATTTTTTAAATGAATGTATAACATCGCAAGAATATTGTGTCAAAATTTCAAGTCAATCGGAGCAAATTGACGAAATTATGAACATTTGAGCGATACTCAGACTGATTTTCTATACTTGCTCGGGCAGCTAAGAGACGCGCTCACCTGAGGACTACCGGACGTGCTATTTGTATTGGAAGAGTTTTGCGTAGACAAGGACAAAAAGATGCTGATGATGAAAGCTCTTTGGTGTGTGAACATGGCATCGACGATTATGTGTAAGTATAAAATAAGTGTTAAGTTTTATTTTGAATTTTACAGTGTGCAAAACTTTAAATCGTTTTCCCCACATCTCACGTTTCCAAAGACGGTGTCCATCATTACTTCAAAACTACTGCACCGATCCTTTTGAAATTTTGAACACTATTTTTGTTCATAATTTACGAGGTAACGCTGGAGACTTTTTTTCAAATTTGTTATTAATTTATATTTTTTAATAACAAATTACTCGATATTTTTCGCAAAAAATTGCGTTTTTCCCTTCAAAGTGTTCCAAAAAATTGAAAAATTTAAATTTCAAAAAACCCTCCCAGCGTTACCTGGGAAAACTTATTATCTAACGAATGAACTTTGATTTTTTGATTTCACATGATCTAGCACCAAGTTATGATGGACACCGCAATTCTACTTTTTTCCGAGACACGTCCGAATAATTGCTGCCATTGCCGTATTTTTTAATATTTCGTCTTGAAAATTTTACACAATATTCTTCAAATGTAATTCTTTAATGTACCATTAATTTTAATAAATATATTTTAACTGTTTCGTCACAAAAAATTCACAAAAACATGCCTTTTTTTGTACGAATTAACCTTACCCCCCCCCCCCCCTTAAGGGACCATTGGCTACATATATTTAATTATTGTTTACTTTTGTCCTTTAGGGCTTTTATAAAAAACTGGGTAAAGTTTACATTGAACTAGTGTATATTAAATGAATGAAGACTTCAACAAAAATATGTAGAAAATGTTACATATGAATGCCCAAGGAATACAAACAAAAAAAAAAAAATAACATAAAGTAGAAAGCTAGTACACAGAAACAGCACAAGCACAATAAAATAAAGTGTTTAGACAACACTTAGTTATCTAATCCCATTAACAACTGACAATGCATCTGCATAGCATACAGCCAGTAGCAACTGAAGTACACTCCACTTAGTTAAGTCTAATCTGACGAATATTAGTAATCATTTGATATACCTTTCAAAATATGTTTGAATATTATAAAGTTGGTGGGAGAAACGTCAAGCTGCTCGTTTTATTTGCTAGTCTAGGAAGCCTTTGCAGTGGAGAATTTAAACGTAGTTGATGGCTGTAGTTTTCAAGGCCAAACCTGCATGACTTTTAGTTACGCAAGACGGACACGCAAGCCGATACGTTCTAATAGTTGAGGTCAGTTGATAGTTCTGTTAATTTTTTTTGCAAAAAGAGAAGGTCCATAATTATTCTCCTAGCCTGTTGTTTATCAAAAAAACAAAAAATCTTAAAATATTGTAATCAATGTTACTCGATAGTATTTTAAGCTTTTTATTGATGAATCAACGAAACTTATTGTGAACTAATGTTGAGTTTTCATTGAATAGTATTTTAAACAAAGTGTTTTCCCCTCATTAATAATATTAATGTTACCATAAAGTTTTTTGCCATCATTGAAGGAGATTGTTTATTTATTATTAACGTAAACAAAGTTAAGTTAATTTATCATAAATGAATTAGATATATAATTGTGTAACTCGCCCATTAACCAAAAATAATTTCTGAACATCAAAAACTCTTCGGTGAAAATAAAGAAATAAAGGTTATGTACATAAATATTTATTTTTTAACAAAAAATACACGGAATGAAATAAAAAAAAAATAAGAAAGGCCAATAAATCTTGATGCGGTGAAGTGCTCAACAGACGTTAGTTGAAAAATAACTACTGAAGTACTCCATTCTAATTTATCGATGGAGTTACAGATACTCCCATATTCAATGACTGTTCTGGTTGGTGTCTTCTGGGGTATTATGCCGTATTTTTACGACCTTTCTGGCCGACGTTTCGTATCCTATTGCAGGGTCCATCATCAGGGCTGATGTGACATCCATCCAACATCCGCCTTGATGATGGACTGATGTCACAAACCAGAAGATTCTGAGTGATCGTGAAAACCTAAGAACATTCTAAATTACTGTTTTTTCGTAGTGCTTTCGGGGAAAATTTTGAATTTGTAATTGAGTGTATTTTATAAGTATTAGACACTTATTATTCACTTATGTTTAACTAAATTTCAAAAACAGTACAGATAGTTGCTTTAGAACAGACGAGTTTAGTTAGGCAACCTTTACCTCTATCTATGTAATAAATAATTTAGAATGAATTAAAAAAATATGTAGAAGAAAATTTACCATTATGACGTACCAATGATTCTATTCCGAGACCATACTTATGTAGAATTTATATTACTATAAATATATTCATTTAAGTAAAGTTGATAGACATTTTAAATTAAACTCTAACTTTTGCGGCAAAATTTATATCTCACTATTTGCCTGTCAAAAAAAGATAGAGTGATTTATAGTTTGTAAATAATGTTTGAAAAATAAACTACGCGAATGAGTTACATTTGAAACCAAATTAATTAATCAATTAGAAAGACATACAGTAAAATGAAATCCACGAAAAATATTTGGCTGCTACCGGGATTCGAACCACGGATCACTCGCGTGTCTCATTGATCCCCTACATTTTCTTATACCCGAATTTGTGAAATGTGTTGTTATGTTTCGCTATTTAATATTCGTGTGAAATATAAGGATTCAATCGCACGACTGTATTAATGTTTTATGGTAATTTTGATGAAATCACAAAAGGGGTGTGTCCGGACGGAGGCATGTCGCAACCTCGTCAAATGAAAATGTAATTTTACATTTATATTGGACGATGTTAGCGTCGTGTTTTAAATTTACATATTGCGTTTCTTTAAAAAGAAATATATTTTCACTCTGAAGAAATGTTTCAGATTAAGGGGCAAAATATTTTTAGTTTCCTATTAAACATTATTATAATTAATTATATTATAATTTAATATTACTACGGTGAGTCGTCCCGAGCAACTCGTCACCTAAATATAATAATTTCGCTATCTACCTGTCTGAATTAATACTTTATATAATTAAATATGCAAAGGCTCAGGCAATGGTAACCCCGCCAAATAACACGGTCTTGACATTTTTGTATTATTTTATTATATTTAGGATTAAACTTTTTAGGCTTAGTTTTCTTTTCATGAATTTTCAGCTTCAAAAACCTGCGATTATTATGTCCGTGATTTTTCACGGGTGTAGGTAAGATGTATTAAACTTGGTGCAGGTGAGGATACCAAAATAACCAAGCTACCTTAGAGGGCGCCAGCGTACGCATGTATGTAGATGCGTCAGTGTCAGCCAGTACCATCACGAGCCGCGGGCCTACCACCACACTCCTTTGCGATTACACCTTTTAATTACATTTAGTTTTTTATATATTTTTTAGTAAAAATATTTTTTTAATATATATTTTTTATTATTTTTTAGTATAATGTAAATAGAAATTAAAACAAATTAGACTTATCTATCAAGTATTTTTTCGATTCATATTTGTTCCCAGTTGGCAATTAAAAGTACTATTCTTTGCTAAATTCTATATATACTTCATTTTTGACAGGTAATACAGGCTCGAAGATAACAATATCGCTATTGTTGCCACTTTCGGGTTCGCTGGATCGGGGTTCGAGCCCTATCTCCGGCCATTTTATTAAGTTTTATAGCCGTGAATTTTAACGAAATTACGATACGATCTAAATTAGATGTAACACAAAAATGCGGAAACAGACAGACATACAGACTGATAAATTTCTGAATAAAATATAAAGCTACTAGCTGAAACCTGTCAAAAATGACGTAAGTTTTTTATTTTTATTTTTTTATTTTATTTAAAATATGATAGAAATCTAAAAGGTTTAAGGATAACATTTTAACATGATTCAATATAGGAATATAATAATCATATAATTTAGATACAAAGTCATTTTTTATAGTTGGCCGAGTTTTAGCATTTTTGTCACATCTGTTTTGAATTTGTCAATGGTCAGTTGTTTGGTCTGTTGTGGCAGGTCGTCGTATAGTTTCAATCCATTGAAAATTAGTCGGGATTGTCCTGTTTTTGTTTTGGCGTGTGTTATGTGATATTTTTGAGCCATTCTAGTTTTGTGTTGGTGTTTTTCGTTTATTTTGTGTAATTTTATGTCTTCGTCTTGTATTTCGCCAATTACTAGTCTGTGATTTTAAGTGTTTCGATTTTTGTAATGCTTTCGATGTTTTATTGTTGTGTTATACGGTATACAGTTTCAGTTGGTACCTGGTATTTCAGATCAAAGACCATTTTTAGTATTTTGTTTTGCTGTCGTTGGAGTCTGTTTAGGTTAGTTTTGTTTCCGGTTTCTCAGAAAGGTATCAAATTTCCTATTCTACTCTTGACGTATGCCTGGTACATCAGAATTTTTACGATCTTCGGTGTGATTTCGTGTATTTTGTGGAATAGGCTGGTCAGTTTAGTTAGTGAGTCAATTACTTTGTCTATTTGAAAGGTCCATTTGAGGCGTCTGTCTATGTTGAGTCCTAAGTATTTAGTATTTTCTAGTTCAGTGAGTGTTTCGTTGTGTATTTTTATGTCCATTTTATGCGTTTTCCGTTTGGCCTCAAAGTTAATATAGTAACATTTTTGAGCATTTAAGGTTAGAGTATTTCTTTTTGTCCATTCAGTTAATATGTCTATGTCTTTGTTGATTTTTTTTTGTGGTTTCTATGTCATTATTGTTTTCGTAAAATATTCCGAGATCGTCTGCATAGAGTATTATTTTGCCTCTGATATTTAGCAGCTCCAGGTCATTTATATTTATTATATAGAGTAATGGTCCTAGGATTGATCCCTGTGGGCACCATAGCTGACATTCATTCATATCGGTTGCTAAAAAGTATATATTTATTAATTCATAAAAAATTAAAAAGTTTTTAAAAAAGATCACAGACAACAAAATTATTATAATATAATAACACTAACCCAATAATTTTGTCACGTGCGATTTTTGCGTGGTCGTTTTGTATCTATATGTTAATTGTCCCAAAAATGACGCTCATAGTGCATGTTTTTCCATTGCCAGCATAAAAATCGTATGATTTTTTTAAAGAAACGAGGCTTAACAATTCATTTTAAAATACATTTAGATATAATTTAATATGTAAATATTATATGTATTATTTAATACGACGATGATATTTATTGATTATTGATTAGAAATAACGAAATACCACATTTTGTTCAATCAATTCTATTTTTACTTCTGGCAAGTCATATCGAAATTGAATTTTGACACATCGGCGGTTTCGGTTTGACAGGTGAAGCGTGTTTAGATAAATATATCGTTTTGAGGTTACATCTTAAGCTAAATTTTGAAGAATATTAATTTTGAGGTTACATCTTCACCTAAATTGTGAGTTAAAAACATACACGCTATCTTAAATGTTTCGCATTTGAGGTTAAATTGTGAGGTTAAAACGCACACGTCACCTTATGCGTAGTTCCTGTTTCTAGGTTAACTTTTCATATAAACGATGGAGAATATATTTGAAAATTGTGATGTCGCTATATTATGCACCCAGATAACATGGAAATGAACGCGAGATCTTTACATCTTTACCTAAATTGTGAGGTTAAAACACACAAGCTACCTTAAATGTTTATAGCGCCGTTTTGGCGTAAGAGACGCTTCAAGAGCGCTTTACAGGTGTGACATCCCGAAAAAATGAGTTTTTAGGCTTTTCTTGAAGTCCTGCTTCCATAGATCGCAACATTGGAGTCAGCTGATTCCACATAGCTGGGCCCGCAAAGTTGAAAGCACGTTCCGCAAACTTGGTGGCTCCAGGTCTCCTTGATACTACCAGCCTGCAGAGTGCCTCCGATTTAGCTGACCGCAGTGTGAGCCGTTTTCCAGTGATATTGTCTGGGATACGGAGGTCGATCAAATATTATGGTGCTTTTCTTTGAAGACTTTTGTACACCATGGATCACAAAGTATGTCATGACTACAAAAGATAACTACAAAAGATTTTCATTTGAAACTTGGGTTAGTCATTGAAAGTGGATACCTTTAAAACCTCAAATATAGTCAGCGCAGTAAACACGTCAGTACAACGACGTTTTTACACATGCTGCATTGTTCTACGATCGCAAATTAGAACCGTCGTTATACGAAGTTGGTATAGCGATTGAATTAATGAGAAAAAAATACACTTTTTATATACCATTAGATGGCTTCTTTTTTTCACTTTTTAACGATCCAAAAAAGTCAATAAGGAATCGATCGCCATTCTTCCGCAGACCTCCGGGCAGGTCTGTCATGCCATCACAATGGAAAATAGAACGTTTTCGATAGGCAGATGTTTTCTGTTATGTATGTTTTAAGTGATTTATCGGAGTTGTTTTAATTATACGAAACCATGATTGAATAAAAAGCACTGAAATAATTTAATGTATCCTAAAATAAGTTTTTAGAATTATTTGAAAATTTTTGATTAAATGGAAAAAAAATTTTTTCCTGGCTGGAATCTCGACTTGTAATAAGTGCATTTGTAAATCGATTTAAAATCATATAAAAATATTTATTACTCCTTTTCTTTTAATTCGTAGCGTCTGCTTGCTTGCTTGGCTGTCGAAAAAACTTTGGATCGATTTTTAAACCTTTTCCTGTGATCCAATCAAACTGAAACATTGCAATCTGAAACTTGACGCGCAGACTCGTGGCGACGATAAAAATGATCTAACAAATTTTTATTTAAAAAAAATAATAATTGTAGTGTAATTTTGTATTTTTCGAAATTTTTTATTACTCGCTTTCGTAGCGTCGCCCGACTCGAGCCCAACGCGTAGCTTAAGCGCCAAACCTGTTTCCACTAATAAATGAGAAAGGGAGTATAATAACAACTTGGTTTTTTTGGGTTATTTTTTTTTAATTTCAAGCTAACGATAATCCCTTCCATCTATATTTACCGTGAGCACATCTTTAAAATAAATGAACGGCTCATGTTCAAATTCACGCCCTGCTATGCGGAGCGTTTTGTCTCGGCCGCGCCTTTAATTGTATGTCTGTAGCTTTGGTACTTTCTACCGCAGTGAGCGAGATATTGTTGTTTGTCTCGATGAGATCAATCGGCAGAAACACCGGGTCCTATCTAGCAAAAGGTGTAGATTTGTATTCAGAATATATCACACTGGTGGAAGGGGAGTAGAGGAAATTGCGTTTTCAGCAGGATCCTTCAAAATAGATATGCGAAATTTGGGTCAGATCTGACGGATCTGTCAGATACGGTGAAGATTTGTATAAAGAGCAGACTGACAAACATTGAATTTTATAGGTATATAGATACATTACGTAAGTTGATTTTACTTAACGTGGGAAAAATCCTCACATTTATGAATTATTTAATTTAATATTTCAAATGGAAAAATACTGCAAAGTTTTCGTCACAACGAAACAAAACATGTTTCAGGCAGATGTGGTACGAATTTGTTTTTTTTTTTTTTGAAAAACAGTACACTTGCGTACATATATATTGTGAGACTCATTTATTGATTGCATTTTATCATCTAAATGAAAATGGTCGTTCAATATTTTTGGTAATATGTTTATTTTCTTATAAATAAATTTTGTTTATTAATAATATACTTATTGAATTGAAAATATTTCATAATTTATATAAATGCAAGATGATTATCATTATTAATGTGGTACTAGCTGTGACCCGGCAAAAATATACTACACGGTATTTTTACATGTCGGTTCCTGAAGAATAAGTATTTACTTATTTATATCTACTTACTTTTATCAAAATATATGAACTTTTTTTTATATTTCCCCTGCCGGCAGTTAATGGTACTGTTTTAAACCCTTAAGGTTTATTTCTAAACACAGCAAATAAAATCATCAATAATCAAATACATCCCTTCACATCACCCCTCCTCACAATGTTCCCGCTCTCCCACCATCTAGACACCCCCTCCACTTCTATTGAATCCACAACCCATACGTCAGACATCCACTCCCGCACCCCTCAGTCTCAACTCAACTGAAGAAGGAAACTGACGTTACCGAGCATGTAGCGTTGAAAATACGAAATATTAGAATAAAACAATGCTTGTGTTGTATTCATTGTCATTGGGTGTTTGAATTTAGGACCGGAGTTTAAGTTGGGATGTCCTATTGCAGAAAGAGAATTAAAATATATTAAAAAAACTTAATACATCACCATTGCATTTATCATAGTATCGATAGCTTTCAACTAACCGCCAACGTTCAAAAATCAACAACCAAAAAATAAAACGCAACTTGTCAATTCGCGATTTAAAATTTTTGTGTATTTTATGTACGAGTACAAATTAGGCATAGTTTTTTAAAATTATATTTTGCAATAGAATAAAATAAGCTTCAATATTCAATTAAATTCATCTGTATCCTAAGTGTTTTTCTAAATATGTTTATTCAAGCGCTGATGGCAACATGAAACACACTACTCTCAACTAAATAAACAAGAGTTTTATGTGGCTCTCGTTATATTGTTGTAAAATTTTAATGTGATTCAGTTTCAGTATAGTTCAGTAGGTATAGATTTTAAGACAATATTTTCCAAGAATATATTGGCCAAGGTAAAGAAACTGGCGCTGATAAACGACTACTTAGGAACTTTCAAGTGTTAATAAATAATTCTGGTGGGTGCGTTAAAACCTGGAAGTTTCCAGAAAGGTGTACAGAGGAACGGCATTATTTATTAAGTGATAAAGATGAGGCAGCTGTGACCTAAGGATCCATTTTAGATGAATTTCACAAAGCCCTGACAAGGGCGAGCTGATTCAACAATTATTCACACATTTTATATACTGAACCACCAAGTTTTCTGGAGAAAATTAAGTAATGCTGTGATCACTTACTTGGCCACACATGTTTATTTTATGTTGCAATAAGTAATATTTAATTAAGATAAATTGTAAATGTCTTACAGAAACGAAGCTTTTTATATTATGCATGGCAAGCATTTAGGAAGACTTAATGTGTTATCTACGGGGCTTAAACTACCTGTGTTACCTGGATTATGTAATCAGTTTACGGAATGCAACGTACACCGATTCCACCCAAGAGAAATCACACATATCTTTCAAGTTTTGAAAACTATAAATGTTATTTATGCACTTTATTTAACATTTTTAATTCAACTATGCTGTCGCCGTCTATGGTTTGAAAGTTTATAATTTCTATGAAATATAATGTAGATGTCACCGCTGGTAAATGTGACTTCTGTATTTAACTATTTTTGACCAGAGTATAAGGTAGTATTCTTTATTTCTTATATTTCTAATATCTGTAACCCGTCAAAAATGACGCTACTATGGATGTTTTTACCGTCCGTAGGATGGACGGTAAAAACATGTCGGTTCCTAAAGAATAGGTATTTATTTATTTATATTTATAAGAAAAAAGATAAGTTTTTATACTATTAAAAAACTTACGGATGTAACACGAAATTACGCTAAAAAGATGAAAAAAAAAGAATATCCCAATTATATTTAATAGTTTCGCTTAACATAATAATTGCGATTTACAAATTAAATTAATTCGTATTTTACTACGTAAAAAAATAAGAAAGTTCCGACATTTTACCCGCAATAAATATTTATAACCATAGATCGGGTGAAAATAATATGATATAATACAAAATAAAATTAATTGTTCAAACAATTTACACGTGTAAATTGGTGGCGTAAAAAAGTGTGGCGCGACCCATGTCCGAGGGCGTGGCTCAGATGTTAGAGTGCTCGCTTAGCATTTGAGAGATGCTGGGTTTGATTATCAGCCATACTAAATCTTTTTTTTTATGGGTCATTTTAAATATAATATAAAGAAAATACATAACTATTTACTTATTTATATCCGTACCCACCTGTGAATAATAAATATTTACGACTTTTGTCAAAATAATATTTTTTCATATTTCACCTGCCGATAAATGAACCCTGGCTATTTTGCGTGCACAAAACATAACGCATAACGCCACAACATAATTCAATAATTCATATTATAAATAAAATAGACATCAAATTAAAAAAAAACCCGTACCGGGAATCGAACCGCGGCCCCCTGGGTGGGAATCAAATACTTTTACCACTACACCGCAGCAGAAGACGCCGCAGGCTGCGTAGATATCGTTTATTAATCAACTGTTCCCGTCTTTGCTAAGTATTAAATATTAGGTAGTCTATTTTTCAAAGGTGGCGCACACTCGGTGATGACGTCTTCCGTAAGTCTCGGCATTCGAGTTTGATCGCCCGGGGTTCGATCCCCATCTTCGGCCGATTTTAATTTGTTTCATTTAGCCCGGAGTTCGAACGAAATTACGTATGTTACACGAAGTTACGCGGATGGACGGACGGATGCACGGACAGACGGATGGACGGACGGACAGACAGACAACAAAATTATTGTAATAGGGGGATTCTATGTACACAGGTATACTTATGTCACAGGAAAAATGTTAAGTGCCGGAAAAAAATACACGTGTTGAAAATCGAAAATATTATTTTATTCGAAGGCATATTTTCATTTAAAAAATAATTTATTTATATGCAATGAAAATATTATTGGACTCTGTGTTAGATTTTTCCAAAAAAAAACAATAAAATACAATGCGGTCTTCTATTTTCGCGTAATTCTAAATATATATCCGTCTGTCCGTCCGTCTGTCTGACTGTGCCCGTAACTTCATGTAACGTCCGTAATTTCATTTGAATTCACGGCTAAAAAAAACTAAATTAAACAGCCAGAGATGAGGCTTGAAACCCGGGCTAGCAAACCCTATCCGGCCGCTCAAAGCATGTTGCTACAGCCGCCTCTCCGTGGACCGCCAAGAAGGCACTATGTACATATATTTGGGGGTGCTTTGGATGCGGTGTGAGGTGTGTAAAAATTCTGGTTATTGATATCGGGTCACCACTCCTTCCCGGAAACGTCTGTTGAAAGTCGCTCGATGTTTTACAGCGTTTATTGTTACAATTTTATACAGAATGCGATGTTTCTGGTCACGCCGGTTGTTGGCTGTAGGTGTGTGTAAGAAGAAATCGCACTTATATACTAGGGCTTAGCAAAGACGCGAACCAATTTTCCATATTTTTTTACTGGTCGAGCCTAGTATTTTGATAAAAAGTGTTTTTTTTTTTACGATTTCACAGACATTAGTATAAACATATTATTAAGAATAAATAACCGACACGTGTACCGTATATTTTTTATTTAAAAAAATACTAATATAACCTTGTTCATAAAACGTTAAAAGTAGCAAGGCTTTACGCAGCAATGCTTTGAATGTTTAACCTTTTGTGTCAGAAAATAAAGTGTTAGCAAAAATTTGTAATCAACATTTAAAAATTTGGTTTTTTATTTAAAAACTACATTATTTCTGCGTACGTGTGACAAATTTTATTCCCATGAGTTGAATATGGCAAAACGCTTTTTTCTCGAAAAATCACATTAGTCACATAATTATATAATAATATCTTCTAAACCGTTAAATTTGGTATTTCATGGATTTAAAGTGATGTTTTTAATTGGAGGCTTCATTTGAACTACTTTCACAGAACATTTTTGTGGTATTAACAAAAAACGCTTCATATGTGTCTTCATATAAGGTAAATCCGAAATTACAGTTGAATAAATTCATATGATGTCTTATAAAATAATATGTGTACCCCACGTCGAAGCAATTGACAACAGTTTAATTAAATTTACAATCTTAAGTTGATATTTGCGTATGGTACTAACTCAATAAATTTTTTTTATATATTTATTAGAGACACTGACAGGATAATAGGTACATAATACTCTAATAATATTACATTATAAATGAGGACTATGCCCATTATCCCAATTACAAGTGTCTTCGGCACGCCCTAGTAACATGTATTTTTATATTTAAGTAAATTTTACGTGTTCATTTATGTATAATATATTTTAAGTCTTGAATGTATTGCGATCATATAAGAATATGTAAATGAATAATTTATTTAATGGATCTATAGGTTCAGGTCATCGTTAAGAATATCGATGTTTTGTATGAGTTTTTGAACGGTGATAAAGTATCTGCAAGAATATCAGCATCAATGTTAGGGTCAGTACAATACATATTATATGTGCGGCACGACCTAGTGATGGGAGAAAAGTAACCAACATTGTGTGCTGGTGTGCAAGTGTACTGGCTTATTCTAAAGAACTCTGGCTTTCTTATACGGGGTTTAACATCCAAATTTATGTCAGATAGAGAAAGAGAATCAGTAGGTCCAGTGAGATTCTTGTGTAGCACAACGAGATCGGATATTTTCCATAGGGACTCAAGTTCGTGCATTTTGAAAAAGGCAAGTCGATCTTCGTAGCTGTGACGGTTATTGTGTTGACCAGCTTTGTATGATAAAATACGTAGAAACTTTTTCTGCACTCTCTCGATTTTCGTAACATGTGTTATTTGATTGATATAATGTGAAATATGATTGAATCCCTGATAATCTGAAAAATATATTATTCATTATAAAAGATATTGCATTTATGAAAATGTGAATTATAAAAAAAGAATTTAATATTTCCCTATAAACATACAAAAACAATATTTCCGTTTCAATTATCGGTAGCAGAATTATTAAAAAAGTAGGTATTTCAATTGTCTGTCGGGATATATATAATTTCACGATCCACAACAGCCGCGGTTCGAATAAAGGAGAGTGAAATGCCGTCAAAAGTTTGCTGCCCGTCAAAAACAAACAAACGTGATAACCTAGATGTGATCGATAGGATTCGATGTCAATTTGAAACAATTAGGCTACGTTCACATGGACCGCGCGGTCCCGCGCGGTACCGCGCGGTGAGAGCGTTCACATGACAGCGTTGTGCGCGAGCCAGTCCGGCATCAACATTGTTAGAGAATGGATGTGGAGGAGGCAATTTGCTCACGGAAGACAAAGAAGATACTGGGTTTATCCTATTTTAAGTCAAAGACTTTCTTCAAGCTTATTTTTTACTTGATATCCCGACCTGAGACTTTTTTTAACTAATTCAGGATGTCGGTTACATCGTTCGATTTTTTATATGATTGCGTTGAAAACGATTTGAAACATAGTGATCATGCTATAAGGTATTGCATCAAGGTATCACCAAGATCTTCTTTTTATTATTTTATTCGAATAGTCCTCCGAACTAAGATTCCAAATGGCATCTCTTTTTTTAATTTCATCGATAAGCAAATCGATTGATACGTCTTCGCTACTCATTTTCTTCGATCTATGTGTCTGTCCGTCTCAAACCGCGCGGATCAACTGAACGGGTCGATACAGGCTTGTAGGATCTTGATCCGCGCGGCACCGCGCGGTACCGCGCGGGTCAAGATCTTGCGCGCGGGTAGGAGCGGTGCCGCGCGGTGCCGCGCGTTAATGTAGACGATAAACTCTATTTATTAAGATCTTGTACCGCGCGGTGAGTAGTTCCGCGCGGTACCGCGCGGTCATGTGAACGTAGCCTTATTCAAAATAGTCGCATCGTCTACGTTTTCATTCTTCTGAATTTATTTTTGTTGAAATTTTTAAGTAAATATAGTTTATCATGTGCGAGTTAGCATAATATTTTAAATAGTACCTACATAGATGTCTAATGAGTATATTCCAACTTTTTTTTTTGGCAGATTTCAGCGTAATCCTTTTTTATTTATTCTATCTACATAGACTTTCATGTCTAGATCATGACTTGACATAAAAGTGTGTATCGTATGTATTTAATATTAAAAAAATCTTAATCTAATATCGAAAATAAGCCATCGCTTTTACTAAGAATAAATTAATTGGTTTTTCCACATTGATTTTAATGTACATCGCGTTATAAAACGTATATAGAAAAAAAGGTTGTATCGCCGCACACACCCTTTCGAGAAAGTCGTGTTTCCCATCCACCTCATATGAACATAAAAGTCACGACCAAACGGGGTGGCTATTTCAAGGGTATTAAAACATAATGGCCGCATTATTGGAGGGTTGATATTATAAAGATATTATGTTTCTTTTATTACTTTGTTACATTATCACCTCGATCAATTTATTCCACGTCCCTTCGATAAACCATTTTGTATTGTGGATTTCAATTTTTTCTCTGAAAGGAAGGCGGATTCAAATCATATCTTTTTCATGAAATTATCATAATAACCCACCAGTGTTTTTTATATTTGTATTAAATAAACATTTGAAGTACTTTTAATATATTCTTTAATTATTATTGAAAATAAAATATTTAATTTCATAAGAATAATGATCATTAAATGGCGTGAAAAACATAAACTATGTTTTATTTTGGTACTTAAATTTTGAGAGTAGGTAACAGAAACTTTCGTCAACAGGTAAATAAAAGTAATGAGTACTTCACAATGATTCTGTTATTCTCGAAACTTGAGTAGCAAAATACTAAACTATAATTAAACTCATGTATAAGGTAACATTTTTTTCACCCAATTTGATCTAAATAATAAATCATGAATAATCTCTACAACGTCAAAAGCATAAACATAAAAAGACAAAAAAGTAATGTGTTATGGCTGGACATTCACTGAAAATGCATATTTCGGATTTTTTTGGTAAATATGGATTTTTATTATTCACTTATATCAGAACGTATATGTTAGACTGCATTTTTTTAAGGACGATGACTTAGATAAAACCTTTGATTAAAATATACAAAGGTTAAATCTAGGTCACATTATATAAAAGTAATAAACGGAACATTTTTTATAATAATTATGTAAATATAAGCATCAATCAACAAAAAAATCAATATCAACACGAACCTGCAATAGAAAATCAAGTGAAGATATGTGAACTTGAGCATCTGACATTTTGGTTAAAATTGACGTTGTGTACAAAAAATCTGACAATAATCTTATCTTTAAAACTCCGGAACAATTGACAAAATTTCTCGTCGTTTAGTAAGTAACAAGAAAAAAAGTCATTTTCATTTTTTAAGACATTAATCGTTTATTTAAATATAAAAATGCATGAATTATTTAACATTACCTACCTGCCCAAAATCAGAAATAGGTTTCATATATTTACGTAACAAGGGAACCCAATATTGAATATTAAAACTTTCACACTTAATATCTCAATTAGATCTAAACTTTTTATTTCTTTCCCTTGTTGTTTCAAGGGAACGATTTAGCGACTGAAAAGAAGAAGAAAAAAGAATAACCAAAATTTGTTTGTGGCTTAAAACATCCGTGGTCCCATAACAGAAAGTTCAAATAATTTAGATTAAAACAGGTTTTACATAATATAAATAAATAAAAATTTCTTGTGAGGGGCGTAATTTTTTAAAACAACGTAGAAATTAGTGATATAAAAAAGTAAAATAAACATAATTTTTCCCCAGGATAAAAACTTGTTACATTTCTCGTGAAAACCCAAACACACTTACGCGGTGCCCGAGCACATAAAAATTCCTCTACCCACTGAAATATTCCCCCGCGATGTTTGAATGCCTGAAAAATTCCTAAAAATGTTCTTTTATGTACCTAAATATGTTAATGTTCACTCGTGATGTCGGTATTGAACTTTTGTGTTACTAGTATGTGCATATTCTATGATATATGACTGGGTGTGAAATGACAATGTATGAAATATATAGATGCTTAATTTTAGGCTTCCGCAATACCTATACTTCATAAAACTACACGATAATAATATTTTTTCGTTCTTCTAGTTTAAATGGCGTTTGCAGATGGTTTTCTTGAGAAAACCACGGCCGACTTTATGCACAGAGATTTTCTTTTTATATTTATTGATGCAATACATTACATACATACATGCGAATATTTTAGAAAAAAAATACATTAGAGAATCATATATCAATAACATGCACACTTGGACAGCGATCTGCTTGTTAGGGTGAATTTTGGTGTATGTAAGAGGTGGACTTGGTGAGGAAAAAATTAATAAGAAAAAGTTTATTTTTGAAATGTACAATCTGTCGTAAAACATTTTTTTTATTTATATAATTGATATAATTTCATATAATTTCATTTATAACAATGATAGCTAGCAAAAATTAACAATTCAATTTTTTTTTTATACCTCACAATTTTTAAATTAGATATGCGAATTCATAGCGGCATGATTGGCATTATAATAATTTATTATGAAATATTATATAAATATAATTACCATAAAATATCTCTCAAGCACTAAATATAGGGAATGACATATTTAAAAGTGATTATCTGCACATAATCAAAAGGCAGTTTAAAAATTGATTACTGCTCTTGAAAACATTTTTATAGGTATACATAAGAAGCATTTTATATATCATATCGATTTTAAAATCTCTGTTCTATCTATAACATCAATAATATAATATAATTTCATAGTGGTATGTTTTTTAAACCCATCAAGGCTGGTCGCACCGCATCTTTAGAGGCAGAGCTTTGACAATAGGTTACAATGTCAAAGTGGCAGCCCAGTCTCAAGAAATCCATCCCCAAGAAGGAGACAAAAGTATATTTTTCAAAAAAAAAGTATGTTAATAAACTATGTGTACCTTTGATACTAAAAATATTCTTTTAATATTAATTTAATCAATTTTTCATTCCATTCTGAATAAAATTTATTGACTCCCAAAATATAATTTTATGTATTAAACAATTCTTGCATAATAATTTATAGATATTAAAAAAAAATGAACCACTACGAAATTTGAGAGAAATCGTAGGATAAAATTTCTATTCTCTTGAGTTCTCTGATGAGGTCCATCGGATGTGTATAGTATAGGTGGGTACGGAAGAAAAAATATTGTAAAATAAAAATCTTAACTCTGCATTAACAAATAACCCACGAATAAAATCACTTGTAAGCGTACGGTATTAGGTTTCGATTATCACTGTCAGATGTCTCTCTGGCGAACACTCATCCCTAGCTGGCCTCAGTAGTTTCCAAAATGGCGACCCCGAGATACCAAGCGTCGTGCTGGCGTCGTACGGGATGACAGAATCTATAATTGCGGTACACCGTGCGATGTTTTGGCATTGACCCGTCATAGCGAAAAAAACATAGATCGTAAATTTTAACAATTCAAGGTACAAAATCACGCTGGCGTAACGAATGGCTTATCAAAAGTAGAATCATGGCAGCGATGACTTCGGTAGAGGAAGAGCCTACTCTAAGAAGCGTTTGTAATGAATCAAACTATCACTTCCACATTATTCGTATATTTAGAGAAAAGAAACATAGAGCATTGATCATCAGAACGCATATTTCTATTGTGACTATGTGCTAACGCTACCAAGATGTTACGCTCTGCTATATGGCGCTTTTTTTCCACAGCGTAAACTCGCGGCAGAAACGATGCTAACGAAACTTATACTACGAAATAGCACTAACAGAACATGCTAAGATGTCGCGATAATATTATTTTTTATGAAAGTTACATTTTAATTGGCATTTTGTGAAGAAGTGTAGCTAATTAAGTAGATTTACAGAAGTAAGCGAACATATGTCATTTATATTAGCAGAAATGTAGAGTTCATTCGTATTGTAATACGTGTTAATGTTAAATAATATTTAAATAATTGTTTACATTTATGGTTGATTTTGCAATTTTTCATTGTTGTGTCTAATAAATGAATAACTTACAACCATATTTTAATGTGCTGGTATGTTATGAGAATATAATTAGTTACCTACTGGTTTTTATCTCCAGAGAGATGATAAAATAATTAAGATAAATTATAGATGTCTCAGAGAGACGAAGCTATTTATATGAGAATCCTGTATGAAAGTCTTTTTCATACGATGGCTCAGGCCTTATAACCTGTAAGAGCTGGCTTAAGTGATCACTCTACACAACGCAATGTTCACCAATTCCACCGTAAGAACATCCATACATTAACAAAGTTCTATATTTGTTCCAAATCTGAGAATCTTTGATTGTGTTTTCCAAAATACATATCTGCATAAAATGCATGCTTCGTTATTAGCCTAGAAGTATGGAAGATTAAAAATATGAAAGTGTGTTAACTAATAATAGTGTTAGAGGTTATTTTTTTCGTAACGTTTTCAGGTTAACACGACTAAGCAGATTCTTCTCGTAAAAATTTCTGCCGCGTGAATTTTTGGCCGGCATTTCGGATCCCAAATAGGGGCAAATACACTTGGAAAATAGCCCAGAAAACTCCACTCAGAAGATTCTATAAAAATGTAACAGTATTTTTAATCATCTATACCTATAAAACTCAATGTCTGTCTGTCTGTTCTCTATACAAATCCACACCGTTTGTCCGATTCAATTATAAATTTTATATAAATTTTGCAAACTTATGCTTTAGTACACGGCGGGTAACATAGGTAATATTTCCTCCCTATTCTCATACCCCTTCCCCTCCTCTGACATATTTTCGATGCAAATCTGTACCGTTTGACCGATCGGACTCAAAATTTGGAAACATATTCTTTAGGACTCGGTGTGTAACATACGCAACACTTCCTTCCTATTATCATACCTTTTCTCCTCCCCTGACATATTTTCGAGGCAAATCTGTACCGTTTGACCGATCGGACTCGAAATTTGGAAACTTATTCTTTAGGACTCGGCAGGTAACATATGCGACATTTTCCTCCTATTCTTTCAACCCTTCCCGTCCGCTGATATATTTTAGATGCAAATCTGTACCATTTGACCGATCGGGCTCAATATTTGTAAACTTAATTTTATGGACTCGGCGGGTAATATTTGCGACATTCCCCCTATTATTTTACCCCTTCCCTTCCCCCTGACATATTTTCGATGCAAATCTTTACCGTTTGACTGATCGGACTCAAAATTTGTAAACTTATACTTAAGGACTCGGCAGGTAATATATGTGACATTTCCCACCTATTCTTTTAACTCTTCCCCTCGCCTGATATATTTTCTAAGTATATCTGCACCTTTCGGCCGATCGGACCTAAAAAATTTGGAAACTTATTCGGCGGGTAACATATACGACATTTCCCTTCTATTATTTTAACCCTTCCTCTCCGCTTATATATTTTCGATGCAAATCTAAACCATTCGAATCGAGCCTTTGTTTAACCTTACAAATTTATTTTAAACTTAACCCTTAACCCGTGCAACGCCGGGTAAGGACAGCTGAGACAGTTTAATTTATAAATAAAAAAACGCACCCGCTAGTTTGCATAAAGAGAATTTCAAATTCAAATTGTTTTGATTATTTCTTTAAATCGGTTTATCCAATAATAATAATATCGGTGTGTGTCTATCCGTCCATCCGTAATAACGTAGAAATTAATTTATTTTTATTATTCCGTTTTCTAAATTAGTAAGATTTCAAAATTATTAACTTTATGCTTCTTTAATAGAATACTCTGAATTATATTTTTTTATATTAAGATTTTTTTATATTTTAGTTTAATGAAAATAAAAACCACAAAAAAATGAAGGGGCAGGTGACAGAGAAAAGTGGAGAGATCGAGAGCTTGGTGCAGACCAACCCTTGGATTGTGACCCAAAAAACAACCTAAAATATCCTTTCATTACTATATCGCGTGTCATTGGCTTAAGTCATTAATCAAAATATATAATCCTCTTTACAACAATATCTGCCACTAATGCTACCATATCTGCCTATCTGTTCTCTATAAAAATCTACACCGTTTATCTGATGTGACTCAAAAGTTGCATGTTTATTCTTTAGGATCCGATCATGCAAGAACCGACCTCATTTTCACGGGTTAAAGCTGGTACTGTTCGAGTTTGCAAATATTAGGTCCTTACATATGAAATTGGCGTTTAGTATGGGAGGAACATAAAGCCGATTTTTTTTTATTATAATATATTTATTTAATCAAAGTATGTACCATTGCTATCTATGCACTTTTGCCATCTCATAGGTAGTTCATCGATCCCTTTACTAAAAAAACCATTCGGACGGGAATCAATAAAATCTTTGAAGGCGGTTTGGACTGCCCCATCGGAGTTGAATTTTTTCCTTCGCAAGAAGTTATCCAAATTTCGAAAAAAATGGTAATCTGTTGGGGCAAGGTCCGGAGAGTACGGTGGATGTCTTAGACATTCCAATTGAAGCTCCTCTAATTTGGTAGCCGTCTGTTGTGCAGTGTGTGGTCTAGCGTTATCATGAAACAGCAGTGGCCTAGAGCGATTAATCAGCCTCGGTTGTTTAGCAGCTAGCTTTTCCACATGGTTTGCAGTTGCTGACAATAGACATCTGCCGTAATCGTCTGGCCAGATTTAAGAAAGCTGTAGTGAACGACACCAGCACTAGTCCACCAAACGCTCACAAGTAACTTTTTTGGAGTCAATTTTCGCTTGGGGCATGGTTTGGCTGGTTCGGCAGGGTTCAGCCATTGCGATGAGCGCTTCCGATTATCGTACAGGATCCACTTTTCATCACAGGTAATGATTCGATTTAAAATCCCTTCATTATTGTGCCGGTTGAGTAATGCAACGCAGCAGTCAACGCGCGTTTGTTGATTTGCTTCACTCAATTCGTGAGGTACCCACCTTTCAAGCTTTTTCACCTTACCAATTTGCTTCAAGTGGATTAAAACAGTTTTATCACTAACACCGCAGCCTGCAGCTAACTCGGATGTGGTTTGCGATGGATCCGCTTCCACAATAGCCTTCAATTCTTCATTATCAACTTTGGTCTCCGGCCGTCCACGGGGCTTGTTCTGCAGGTCGAAATTTCCAGAACGAAAACGTTGGAACCAAAAACGCACTGTGTTTTTTTTTGCGGCACCGTCGCCATACACATCATTAATCCTTCGAGCCGTTTCTGCAGCACTGGTGCCACGGTGGAACTCGTACTCGTAAATAACGCGATATTTCAAGTTTTTCATTTTGTGAACTGAGTGACGCAAAGAATTGAGGAAACAATTGAGGATAAAACAAATGAATTATAATTTTCAAAACACAAATACATGAGTAAATAGCTGTATAAATTTGGATTTGGAATTCTTAACCAAAGAGAAGATATTTGAGATCAAATTTACCAGTACGGCAAAACGCCAATTTCATATGTAAGGACCTAATATTATGCCCAGGTACCTACATAGAGTAATATGATAGAGATGGGATTTTATTATAGGTATAGATATTTTCAAAGTATTGGTTTGCATTGTTTCAAATAAGGAATAATAACCAGCAGGTTTACTTTTAATATTAAAAGAAAAAAATGATATGATCAATTTAAAAAAGAGTTCAATTATAATTGTCTGTAATTAACATAAAAACCTCCCTGCAAAACTATCGTCGACCATTCCATCTCTTTGTACGTGATAAATTTTGTATAACTTTTCATCAAGAAAATGTTATATATTTTTGGAGAGAAAGTTGTATTACTTTTCAATGAAGAATATTGAAACCGAATTTCAGTTTGCTAAGATTTGTAATATTTTCTTCAATAAATGCAAAATCACTTTGTGGTGCCATTTTAAAATTATTAAAATTAAAAACAAGTAACTTTGTTTTAACCACTGATTTTATTTTAACAGACACTCGACATGTTTTGGGAACCAACGGTCCCTTCTTCAAGAGAATACAAGGTATACTCAGTATACCTTGTATGTTTCGGGAACCAACGGTCTACTGAGTATACCTTGTATTCTCTTGAAGAAGGGACCGTTGGTTCCCGAAACATGTCGAGTGTTTGTTAAAATAAAATCAGTGGTTAAAACAAAGTTACTTGTTTTTAATTTTAATAATTTGTAATATTTATTTTGAAGTAAATTTAGTTCCCATCAAGTGAAAAAAAGTTTCCAAATTCAGTGTTGCAAATAGATACGAATAACATTTTTCCAATATTAGGTTTGTCTCATTGTTATACTTTATTTTTTAGCATGAGCGAAGGTATCCCTTTCACTGACTGCTTATTGAAGTGATGTTTTTTTCTTCTTCTTATTCCTCTTCAAGTAGATCTGTGATAAGTATTGACAGGTGTTAGTCCTGATCTTGTGACGAGGACGTCCAGCTTTCTCCCCATCTCATTTGGCGGTCAGCGCCGCATTGTAATCTCGCATATCGCGGCTCTGGGAAGGCTTGTCTGGTCCATTCTCTCGACGAGATTCCTCCAAAAGTGCCTTCTCTGACTGCTCCATCATACAATGTCTTCTAAATTGCAGATTTTGTGGATTTACGTTTTAATTTGCCACTTGAATATTCCACACGCAGGTTCACAGTTCGTTTGTTTCCCGCTATATCTATGATTACGCATTTTGTGATTAATCGCACTTAGACAAAGCAGTTGTTAAACTAACACTATTTTTACGTGCGATGGCGTCGCTGTTTGTTTAAGACTCTCGACTTCTTGAACTTTTCCGTATATGCGTGCGTGTCCCGTCGACTTTTAGATTATTGTAAAATCTTCAAGGTTGTTCAGAAAACTTCTATTATGTATAGTTTCTCGATTTAAGAATCTCATGACAGTATCTAGTAAAAATTGTGTATCAAAGAATCCAAAACATTTCTCAATGCATTAAATTTTCTATATAAAGCTATACATTTATTTATAATAACATATATAGGTATACTATTTAGTCATATTTAGTGAAATTGAATCCTTAATTCTGTTTGAGCATAACACCACTATCACATGATAACAAAAAATAAGGGATCGTAACATAACTATCACTTTAAATATCAAATTATACCAACACACGCCAACGATATTTGTACAGTCGTAATTTGACTTTTACACGTCAATGGAAATTTGAGGAAAAATTTTTCAATTATCATTTAACAAAATCGCTTACCTCAAAAGCCGAATTTCGTTTTAAACATATATTTTTTGAATCATTCATTGAACGGGAAATTTTACATCGATCGTCAAAAATATTTATCTGTTTTTATATGGGCGAATATTTATTAATTATTCAGGATTCGGGGTGAACAAAATGAAATAAGGGAAGATAATAAAAATAAGAAGTACAATCTTATTTTTATTTTATATTCGATTAAAAGCCGATTAAATGCTCGATACTTTATGTGATTGCACACTGAAAGTAAATGTATTTGAAACTGATTTTATAGCTAGAGCGAAGGTTTGTATATTTATGCGCTTTTGGTAAAACGTTTTTAAAAGTGCAATAATCTTCTGTGTATAGTTTTCTGGGATATTCTACTGTGTATATCTGATCTCTCTGGCTGAAATTTCGGATTTCATTGCAGAGTCTACATCAGGGCTGATGTAATGAGTGGTGATGTAAGGTTAAGTATTGACAATACCGTACCAAAATGATGGACCCTGCAAGAAGGTCTACAACATGGCCAGAGAGTTCAGATATACACGAGAGAATATCCCAGAAAACTGCGCACAGAAGATTCTAAACGGCCGTGAAAATCTGAGAATATTTTTAAAGTGCAATTATGTAATGTTTTTAAGGGTAGTTAATAATTTTATTGTAAAACTCCACAACCTTTATATATAACCTTTCCATAACCTTTATATATAGCTTTTTCAAAATAACTGCATTGAATAAGCAATATTATTGAAGACTATTAATATAGGGTTTTCTGTGAATTAATAATATGAGAATCATAAATACGAGTACTTCTATGAATTTAGATCTATAAGAGGTATTCGTATAACAACATTGCACAAAGCGAATGGAATTGCTTATCAATATCCTAACTATTCCAAATTTCAAATAATTTGCAGATCTTCAGCACAATGATGGCATATTGCTCCTTATGGAAATCTTATATAGCTGCCGTGCCCTCTCAATTCGCGGGCCTGCTTATTCAATAGTGAAATTCCATTCATTTACGCGAATTCCATTATCAAACTGTTAATTTTATACCAACAATGCAATGTTGCTAACTTCCCGGAAACAAGGGTAGGCAACTACCGCTGAATATGTGGGTACGTAGGCGCTAGTTACAACTCACACAACCTGCGCAGAAAGCAGGGAGATAAGAACGCCAGACCCGACTTATGGCAATATTATGCAGAGACATTTAGTAAAGCGTTACCACTTTCACGAAATTTTCCCAAATCTGGAATTACTTTTTTACAGAAAACACCGGCTACCTTATCTTTTTTTTATAAAGATTGACACAAATTAAATAACGTTTTTAGATACAACCTAAGTTTATTCATAAAAATTTTTGTTTTTCATTACACTAAATTAGCTTATTTTGGACGATAATATAAATAATTGATGTAATTTTTTTAATTGGTACAGCGGCCATCGCAGTGGTATCGCTATTCTTCCAGCAAGAAACTGTTTCCGGTTCATATCCCAGTGATATCCAAAAGTTCTGTCGGTAGATATATTTAATTAATTTTAAATATAATAGAACTAAGTTCTCTAAAATGCAATATCATCAAATAAATCATAAAGCTCACGATAAAACAATACCTCGTAAGCCACTTAAAACAAATTTTATAAGGGAGGCAATACCTAGATCCTTTACAATAAATAGGATACGACGGATTGCTTTAATATAATATGAGACACAAATAATAGTTTTTAAAATACAGTTTTTGCCAGATGTATCTATACATTTTGAAGAAAAATATACAAAAAACTTAATTTTGACAAAAGTGTGGTATGCGAGGTATGGTTATCATGAGCCATAAATAAAATGTATGTCATTAAAATAATACTTGTCACCTGCAAAGTGTGTGTTTTATTGAGAATTGCACTCTTTTAAGGAAAGGTTCAAGCTAAAGCGGAAATAATTATTACTTCGGTGTTTTGGTATATTTTTAAAAGATATGAATATCCTAGAGAACAATTAGATTTTTGATACACGTTAAACACAAACTAAGTACAGGACAATGAACAATGGATGCAGGCCCTTCCAGGCTTTCAAATAAAGGCCTTACCTTACACGCATACATTTATCTTGGGGAATTCACAAGTATTTTTCTGTTCATCAAAAACTACCTTTATCTAACTACGATAACAGGATAACGAAGATTATACGTGCTTCTTAATCTAATAGTTAAGTTACTCCCTAGTGACCTTATTGGTCGGGAGTTCGATTCTCGTTCCAGGAGACAAGTAAGTTAGTACTATTTTCATATTATTGACGTAAAGAGTATTCCATAATTGCCTTTTTGTCGTAAAAGAGTATATTAGGATGGATTTAATAATTTAAAATTTGAAATTCGCTTATATTTAAGTTTTTAAAAGATTTGTAAAATTGTTTGAATGTATGATTTTGTATTTTATGAGGCAAATATGTTCTGGTAGAATATATTGTGAAATTATTAGTATACGATAAAAATAGTTTATATGCATATCTTAAGGCTCGTAATGTGCCTTAAGATATGCATATAGGAATAGGTATCCTTTATGAACCTAACCTTAAATTTTTTTATTTTAATAAATTAATAAATAAAAAACAATCTTAAAATAAACTGATTTTTTTTAAATAATGATTGATTATTGTACAGTAATCAAGAGTACGTCTCTATGCCAAATTTTAGAGTAATTGTTGATCGAGAGAGAGCGAGTGGTGAAATATTGATTACAAAATTTACATTGATTACAAGAGAAGCATAAAAGTGCATAAGTTAAGAATATAACAAGAGGTTTTTTTTTACTATATTGTAAAAATTAACAAATACGAGTGTGTCGAAAATATTTGACAATATTTAAAATAAGAGATAAACAATCCCAGCAAAATTATAATTAAACAAATGTATCTATCAGCCATCAGATTCCTTTTTTATTGATAAAGGGAACGTCACATTTTATCAGACGTGTCCGGGATTTTTCGCTAGACTTGTCAGTGAAAAATAATGCAGGTTTTGTATGACATACTTTTCAAATGGCATACAGAACGACATACTTTTTAACAAATATATTCGTATTTAATTCACATTGGCATTGGAATATTATATAGCGCCGCTTTCGGTTGATCTCGATTAAGTAGGTATCAGTCGATATATAATATTTAATTAGATTATCAATTTTCTTGTATAATATTGATTATCTATATTAATCATTAAATTTTTAACTATGGTATATATAAATCTGTAATAACCCTCTCTTTGGTTTATTTGAGCGTTTTCCATCTAGTCGCTATTTAAAATCGTTTAGCTAGAATGTCTGCAGTAAGGAAAATCGTCTCGCGATACAGTGCAACACCTTCCAGGGCAGATACAGTGAAGACCACTCAGCCTGCCGGTAAGGGTGGCCTGGCGCGACAGCGGGGGTGGTGGGGAGAGTGTAAGGAATGTCCAGGGGATGGTGATGAAACGTAAGGGTTGCGCTTTACAATTTATGGATTCATTGAGTGCGAAGATGGCAATAAAACCTTTAAGATTTTTCCCTGTCAGCGGATTAAACTTTTCAAACTTTAATATCAAATAAATTTAGTATTAGAAAAAATATTAGGTTTTTTTTAAATAGAAATGCGGTAACGGATGCCAGTTGAACCAATATTCTTATTATTTTCAAAATAAGCTTGTTCTATGAAAATAGGATAACATTATTATTATACCACATCATGTACATTAAATTATGGATCAAGCCCATGTTAAAAATATATATAATTATGAACAAGGGAAATTTTTAAATATATATTAGACTCTTATTCATGAAATTGCTGTTTAATGAAGAAAAATTCTAACATTTTTTTATGAAATGTATATATTTAACAAATCTAAGTAGAAGTTATCATTGTGGATACACATTTTCCATTTTAATGGAAATTCATTGATGAGTAAAGGAATTGGAATTCTGGGGACCGGAATCCATGAATTCTTTAAAGCGTTTTTCATTGCCTAATCGAAGATGAGATTTTTTCCATGTAAAAAGTTATCCAAATTCCAAAAAAATGAAAATCAGTAGCTGCAAGGTCTGGCAAGTAAGATGGTTGGCGGAGAGTTTCTAGTCAAAGTCCTGTAATTTTAAGATAGTCCGTTGTACAGTGTGTCCACCTATCGTGGAGAAGTAATGGACGAGAGCAATTTACAAGTCTCGGTTGTTTGATAGTGAGCTTGTCCATCATATTTTTTAATTTTTGACAGTACGCCTTGTTGATCTCAAGAAGCTGTATTGAATAATGCCGGCACGAGTCTACCACACAGTCGCAGCAGTTTCTTTTGATTCAATTTGCATTTGTGACATTATTTGGCAGCCTCCCCTGGATCCAACTGCTTTCGATATTCGTACATGATGTACTTTTAATCACAATCCTATTCAAGATTTCCTCATTTATGTACCGACTCAACAAATCGAGGCAAGTCTGGGCACGATTTTACTATTGTCCTTCAGTAAGTTCATGCGGTACCCACTTCGTAGCTTCTTTATCTTCCCAATTTGTCGCAAATTAATCAATATCGTTTAAACTAATAAGAATGTGTGGAGAAAACGCTATGAGTTTGTTATTTCAATGTATAAAGAAATGAAAAATGATTTACAGACGTCAACAATATCTCTTGAGGTAAAAATTTTTCAGAAATACAATCTCCAATAAGCGATTCATGGATCTTTCTTCAATCACCCCTGTCAAAGAAGTAACGTCTTCAACACGCAACCAACAGAGCTCGTTCGTATTTCAAGAGCGGTGTAAACAAGACGATTCTATCACTTAGCCGTAGATGGCGTTCTTGTATACAGGACAGGGAGGCTAAGGGAGGCTGTGAGGATGGTAAATGTATGCACAGATGAGATTCCAAAGGAAGATTGGTCGTCTCATGTCGGGTCGAGAGATCGGGTAGAGGTGAAATCGCTGTAGCGAACGGACTCCGCTGGAGATGCATTTGGTTTAGCTCGTCTGGTTATACATATTTATCCTGCACGTATGATTTTGTTCCGGAGTGGGGTTTAAATATATAAGTATCCAGCATTGTTGAAGCGTTGTAAAAATTCGATTAGTATCAAATAAACTTTTTAGGGCAGAATTCAATCTATTTTAAACGGAAAAATAAATTATAATCTTTCAAATATAATTATTTATTTTTAAATTTATTTTTCTTAAGCAGTAAATAGGTATTAATAACATAGTGGTACTTAGTTGACAGTTTTTATTAAAAACCTTACTACACAGAAAAATCGCAAATCATCACGAAATCCACTCTAGCCAATCATCTACCTACATACACATCTTAAAACTTTCCCTCCCTCAAATCAATTCTAACCTTCTCCATCTTTTTTACCCGCTATCATTTCCTTCAATTTTTATTTTGTGTGATATCTGTATTTTGGTTCTTTATTGTTTTTGAAATTAAATTATCTGCCTTCTGACTATGTTGTGGATTTTATTTCTGATAAGTCTACATATTACAATACTAGCTGCAACCCGTCAAAAATGACGGAACATTGTTTCGCGTCCTAGTATATACCTACTTCTAATATCTTTTTGGCAATTATGTTGTGATACTCACTTTTTTGAGTCTTGTAATGTTATGTAATAAAATACTTGCGCAATGTGTTCACCTAATGTAATATTTGAGTAGCTTGTTGGTATTGTGGTTAGGACACTCGCCTCGTGATAAAAGGTCGCGGGTTCGAACCTCGCTCCAGACTAGCAAGTTAGTCTTATCTTCATAGCACAAGCATTTAGCTTAGTTTGAAAATAGTAAAAATATTGATGTGACACGTATTTCGTGTTCGCATCTCTATTTTTAAAAAAATATTGCTCAAAACTACTTAACACAAGAGAGTATATAAAAAAATATTTCTCCATAACATGATCAAGAAAAGTTTGTTTGTCGATGTACACACCTTAATATAATAAAGATTTCATTGATCTAACGTTCATAGAACAATTTTTAGAACATTTTCTTAAAAGATGTAATTTTTAATTCAAATGTCAGCATTAACGTTTATTATTTCTGAGGCGTATATTCGATTCTTGAAACAGAGCTTTCTGCAGACCTTGTAATTTAGAAGTTAGTTGCTAGCCACACATTCAGTCGAGAAAAGCTTGCATCGGGGACTTAACTAAACTAACTATCTAACTGACCATCACGCCGTTTCCCAGCAGGGGTAGGCAGAGAGGATTGAACGCCATACTCTTCTACCCTGGCACACCACTTTTACTTCGGCCACATTCATACATCTTCTCATACAAGTTCTACGGTTGTTGCGGCTTTTAACGGGGCCATCCTCAAATACTGTTGAATCTGATCGTGCCAGGTCTTTCGCGGACGCCCTCTATTTCTGTTGCATTCAACACTCGTCTCATATATTTTCTTAACCATCCTTTCCTCTTTCATACGTTCCACATGACCAAACCATCTCAGCACTCATGTCTTTATTCTATTTACCACACTACAGCCAGCATTGAATTCACGTCTAATTTGTTCATTCCTTACTCTATCGACCAAAGGTTTTCCACACTAGCGTCTTAGTGACCGCATTTCTACCGCATTCAGTCTACTTTCATTCCTCTTTTGCCAATTCCAGGCTTCACTTCCATACATTAGGGTTGGCACTAGAACGCCATTATGTACCGCTAGTCTTGCTTCCTTTGACAGATTAGCCATAATTGCATTTAGAGCACCGTTAACTTTGTTTCCCGCAGTCACTCTCCTTTCGATATCATTCTCAGCCTTGCCGTCTCTACTAAACATACTTCCCAAATACACAAACTCGTAACTTAACTAGCATCTAATTAAAGATAAATTACACACAATTGATATTTTTATATAAAAAACTTTAGTCTTATAGAGGCTGACAAACTATTCAATCTTTGAGAAATTACAATACGAAAATAAATTTTTTTTACGAAAAAAAAAGAGGATATGAAAAAACCAATAACGTAGCTTTTTTAAGCCGAAGATAACCCAGTGCTGAGTAATTTAGAAAATTATTGATACCTGAAAATGCAAAAAACGGCCTGCGGAGTAATACAAAAATGACCGCCATTTTTAACCAAATAATAATAAAAGTAAAAAAAATAGTGTTGAACTTCCAAAACGTAAGGAAATGCACCGAAAAAATAAGTTTTTTTTCCAGATGGTCAAGCAAGCGTGGTGCTGGACCACTTGAAATGGATTGACCCGTTAGTTTTTATTTTATATTCGAAAATATCTGATGTGTATTAATTAAACAGTTTCCAATAATTCTTAAAATAAAATAAATCTGTATTTAAGAGACCGACGAGCAATCTCAAGAATACATTAAGTACAGAGCTCGGCGTCCGTTGCAATGAGAAGAATTGCTTCGCAGCTTCACAGAGTTAGTTGGTCCTGGAAGGAGACACAGGTCCCCTGAGACCTGTGGGGCACTAACAACAAATATGCACTGTAACCCGCTTGTTTGGCGAGCGTTGTTGAAGATTGGAGTGGATTCTGTGTCGAGTTATATTAAATTCCTAGAATAAAACAATAGATAATAAGCTATATTCAACTGATGCATGCTATAGGACTGTTTATACTTGTTGATTTTTTATTATATTTTACTTTGTTTGTAAAGTTTCTTTTTTGTAATGCTAATAAAGAGTTTGTTTTGTCGGTGAGGAACGATGATTGGATTTTCGCAGGCCTCTCCTTGCGGAGCCGCCCTTTACACGACTCAGCACGGAGATGGCCATTACAGAAAAAATTGTCAACCTGGCGACGCATGAGTAGGACCGACATGTCAGCTTACGCTCATAAAACGGTCCTGGGAATGCGATTGGCATCCAATCATTGATTTATGGTATCAAAATAAAAGTCTAATATATTTTTTATATTTATAATTTTTTTAAATATATTTATAAAAAATTGGACAAACCAAAATATTCTAACTTTGGTTTATAAACATTTATTAACCAATAAAGCATGTTGCCAGTACGAAGAAAACTTATTCATTTATTAAATTGAACACGATTTTTCTTGGTTTAAAACGCTATATTTTTGGTAACAACCAGTTTCGGAACCACCGTTTTTTCTTAATATTACAAAATATTGGCAATGATATTTTTAGGCGATTTGTTTCTTTTTGCAACATTCAACGATGTAATATTATTATGTTGTATATTTTGAGTGTTTAAGTATTTTTTTTATATTTAAATATTTTTTACACATATTTTTTTAAATATATTTTTTTATTTTTTATGTTTTATTTTTTATTATAATGCCTATGTATGTTTGAAATTGTACATTGATTGGATTAAAACATTAAAAAAAAGACATTTAAAGATAAAAACAAATAATAAAATTTTTGATGTCATCTGTTTATTTATATATATGAAACAATTACAACGTATGTACTTTTCCAAAGAAAATGTTGTAAATACGAAAAATTCCTGATTCGTTGCACGGCTGGTCGTTTGTTCCGGGGCAATCCTGACTATGTATTATGTATGATAAAACGCAGTGTAAGCGATTGGTAAAAATAACATTTTCCATAAAATAATAACCTTTATCCTCATCGTGACGAATTATGACACATTTGTTGGATTGGCGGCAAGATTCGCATTCGTAATGATCTATTTTATTGTGCTTAAATAACATTCAGATATTAATTGTAAAAGCAAAGGCAGTGATAACCGAAAAACCGTGTTCACTTAAGCCAACCGTACGATAAGTCGTAAGCCCTATGAACACTCAAAGACTTCCATACCGACTTTCCCATAAAAATATAATTTCGTCTCTATGAAACATCTATAATATATCTTGATTAATGATGTCCCTGGGACAAAATCCAATCCAAAAAAAAAAAATTGGATAAATTCAAAATATTATGAAACTATTATATCTATTTAGTAAAAATTATTTTAATTCCATTTTTATTACTTTAAAAGAGCATGAGACCCTCGAAAGGAGCGAAACGCATCAAAATATCCAGGCTTAAAAAATCCACAAATATATAATGATCTCATTGCGAATTGAATCCCGGTATGAGAAGCCAGTGCCATGCCCAACCGAGGGCCGCCAGAATTGAAACTGTCGATTCTCCAGGTCACAGTTATTTTTCAGTAAAGGTTATCGTTATCAGCCATAAATTGGGTTCAGGTGTTACATTATTTTAATCGACCATTAGTGACTGTGTAGTTAGTAATTTACACAAAGCGTTTTGATTAGATGTAATTTGGTTTCTATAAAAAGTGATCAATTTTATAGTTAAATTTTGTGTTAGTAATTTACCGCCACGATCGTGGGTTTTCTTAAGTGCCACAAATTGATCTAAATTCTTTTCATATTGAGCGTTTTAATATCAAATTTCGCCAATGTTGTCACAATCATATGGAATCTGTACCATATATCTTCATCCCCTTATTTTAGTATGGTAGGGGGTTGGACGAGACATGGATTTTTATTTTTTTTAAATCGTTTTAATTGGGTATGTCCTAAAACGTTAGTTAGCACAATTTAGACGAAATAATTGGTAGAAAGTTTCTCAATTAATTTTCGTTGGAAGCAGGTTACTACTAAGTGTACTAAGGTTGTATCTAAGGTTGTATACTTAAGCTCAGCCGATTTGTTTGTAAAAATGAATCATTCAGAGAGCGACATTTTTTCACATCCAGTCAAACGATAATAAATTTATTTAATTCGAAATTTGCATTCGAGATATGCATGTGACATACTAACGGTTCGAGTTTTATGTAATAAATTTTATAAGTTTGATAAAAAAATTAATACATTTTTTTAAGCTTTAAAATTAATGGTGATTGAAGTTGATTGAGAAAAAAATTAATTCTAATTGAAAAGTGTGTTTTGTGTTTCTATACTACAGACCATCAAAATATATAAACAAGAACCAAATTTAATTTGTCGGTACACGGTTTGGTTCCACACCTAAAATTTTACTTGTTAAAAAAAATACTAGAGTTTGTAAGTTTTTAAACTAGTATGAAAAAATTAAATTAAATACCATTTAAAGTAGGTATAATGTAAATAAGTCGCGATTTATTAAAAAGTAAATTTTCACTTGAATTCGTTTGGAATGAAATTTAAAAAATTAAAAAAAGATTTCTATTGTAAAAAATAAGTTTTGTGTATATAGGTAATTATGCAAGAATAAATACTTAAACTGCAGTATGTATGTGCTTTAAATATAGTCGAGGGGGAACGTATTTCTGACCCAATTCCCTCGCCTCAGGGTTGTCACAGGGCCTCGTCACATGTTTAGTTCATCTCTGTACAATTTTTTAATCTGTTTATTCGTACGCCTTTTATCAACAAATACAAATATAACACAGCAAATTAATTTTCTTGTGTACTTAATATGAAACTAAAGAGTCCCCCGCGTTGACTTATCGCCGCGGCACGGAGCACCGCACGCTGCAAGCCCGCTGCCAGAAACGTCAGGAGCAACCGTCCCACAGCTTCCCACTGCACGGTGCCATAAGCTATAAAACAGCATTGTAATCACAGGGGAGGGACGGGAGAGCCACCCGCACCGCAAGATTAACTTGGAAACTCGCCCTTGGACAAAGGGAAGAAGTTCTCACCTTCGCAGGTGGAGCGGCCGGGTCCTGTTCTCGGGGTGCGCCGGGGCAGAGGGGAAAACGGGGCAAGCGGAAGTTTAATGGTTTTTTAAATTGAGAAATTGCGCTCGAGAGCTGTCGGGCTATTACTTTTAAATATTGTATTATTATTGTGATCTCGCGCGGGGGATCGGCTTCGCTGTCGCAACTTTGGAATCATTAAGAAAAGTGATGTAACTTTTCTCCGGACTTTTAACGACAGCATAAAAATTATATACGCTGTTTACTCCTTTTTGCTGTGTGTAGTTGTAATTCTTACGGAAAATAAAACCATGAAGAACATTCGGGAGTTTTAATTTTGATATCAGATATCCAGAGAACTCTTCATTACAATAAAAAGGAAGGACATCACAGTAAAGATCGCCAACATGACTGCTAACCTTTGATGACCGGGCGAGCATTAGAAAAACAACAACATATTGATGATAGAAAGCTGATCTTAGTGTACTGAATAGGATTCTGAAAGGTTATTTTTATGTTATTCGGAAAGGAAATAAAGATATACGAAGCGAGTTCTAATGCGTTCTGAAGTAGAGATCTTCCACGAAAGATAAACCTTTTAGATACCCCAATAATTGACACCCGTGGGAGGATGTATAAATCTAGATGAAATGGGAGTTGTGCCAGAGCAGAATAGTTTCAGAATAATCTTCTCTGTCTACCCCCACAAGGAAACGGAAACGCTACTAGAGTAATAATGTCCATCACTAATACCACTAGATGGTGCTACGCTTTGCTAGATGACATATGTCCTCACAGCCTTGACTCGCAGTTGAAACCACGCTAACGAAATAATGAAACCAGATAGCGTTAACACAAACATACTAGAATTTCGCGATAATTTTATTTGTTATTTTATTTTAAAATTAAATATCCATTGGTATTTTGTGAAAAATTTAACTCAAATTATGTGTAACGTTTGTTCAAATAAAAAATAATTTGCCAACATTTTAGATTGATTTTGCAATATTTTTTATTGTTGTGAGTTATCAATGAATAACATATAACTAGTTAACGTAAAGCTGAAATTTAAACATAAAAAGTCAATAATTTTTTGTCATACATTCAAATAATATTAATTCTTATAGTTTGAATGAAATCAGCTGGAATACGAACGTCTGGAGAGAGTCGTGAAGTTAGTCTAGGACAATGATGGACATCGATAAATTGTGAGTTTGTGTGCGATAAATTATATCCTATTAATTTTCGTCCCTTACTAACACGTCGATTCTCCGCAGATAAAGCTGTATTAGATTTGTGTATTTTGGTGAAGTTTATGGTGTTGGTTATGAAAATTGCAACAAAAATTGTATGCGCAAAAAATTAAAAAAAAAAATTGAAAAAAAGACGAGGCAATAAAATAGAAAAATGACATTAATCGAACACGGAATAGGTGTCGCATCAATATTCTGACTAAGCTAAAGGGTTATGCTTTGAAAATAGGACTAACTTGCTGGAGTTCTTGATTGGAATCGACAACTAGATAACTAGGGGAGTGTCATCAAATCACTGTACCAACAAGCTCTACTCTACTCTTTTTTTATATTGAATCATTTGTGGAAAATTTTATTGATAATCTTAAACTTAAAAAAAGTTTTTTATACTTCAGTTATTCAGATCAATAAAAATATATTCCACTGTGTAAGTTATATTTGTAGAATAATAAATTAAACGTAATTTACAACACATAAATTCCTCCGCAAAACACACACTATACACTAACATTCTTAATACGATTAACTAAATTCATTTCGGAGGTTTAACTCGAAGGAAATAATAAAGATATAATGTGAAAACTTGTTAATGGCCTTAATGTGGTTATATTGCTTTTACAGCACAGAGTTATAATTACAAAATTAAGTTTTCCCAATTAAAAATTATAAAAATTAAGAATATTTTTAAAAAAGTGTCTTGTGAAAAGACCAACGTTATTTTTTAATATCAAATGAAATCGTTGTCAGGAATTTTAAAAGCTTTCAAAGATTTTTAGGAGTAACCTGCCTCTTCCATGCAAATTATACACATTGTGGTTCGGTAATTTTGGCTGCTTTATTTTTGACGCTCTTGTTCTGGATGTAATCGGTGGTGTGTGAGCACGTAAAGGCGTTAATTAATTTTCTGCGTGCTTAAATCTAGTCGGTAAATTAATGAAAATCGTAATAATGGAATTATAATTAGTCAATTAGTAAAATATGCGCTACTCTAAAATTAAAAGATACATAAAAATCTCTTTTATTTTAAAAATTTCTTCTTTTTCTTTTTGTAGATATGTTGATCTGTTCTACAGAAAACTACGCCTCCTGGGATGATGAGGTTGTGAAATCAGACGCAGAACTAGAGTAGTGGATATCATGGATCGTGTAGCGAGGTTAAATGGCAATGAGCAAGGCATGTTGGCAGAATACTACAAGATTCCCAAAGATCTGAAATGGAGACCTTGGGAAAATAAAAGAGGCGTCGAAAGACCTCAAAAGTGATGGGCCGATGATAAAGCCGCTGTGGGAAGGAAGAAATGGCTACAACGATCAAATAACAAGGAAGGATGGAAGGGTATAGAAGAGACCTATATCCAGCAGTGGAGAGATGAAGCCTCAAGAAGAAGAATAATTTTTATTAATGAATTACAAACAACAGCGTTCCGACATCGACTGAGCGCGCCAATCCGTACCGCTTATGTTAACTTGATAAAAGTAGTAAAATAGTTGCTTGTGATGTAGTGGTTCCGGTACACCAGCAAGTAAGTCCTATTTTCAAAGTATAGGTTTATCTTAATTTGAAAACAGTAAGAATATTGATGCGACACGCATTCAGTGCTTGCTAAATGTGTATAAAAAAAATCTCTAGCTTGCGCTACCTACTACACACTTACTACTACAGCCATGCCCGGATAAGTTGCGGGCGTGGCTAATGCAATTTAAATAAATTTTAAATCTGTCCATTGAGACCAATAATTTAAAAAGCGTTGCATAGTTACTGAGATTTTTAAATTTTTAAATATATCCCAGGTACTTCAAACCGACAGATTCCACATTGACCTTGGCCGGAGAGCTAAAGAAGCAATATGTTATAAATTTTCCCCGCTTGCACCAAGTAACAATTATCTACTTAGCGGAAAGTACTCCGCTGCAAACACACAGATAGGTGGCGACTGCCAGCGATGGGAGGAGATAAATTACCCCATATCTCGCACGGGGGTAATTCATTACACCTTGAGGAAGAGTCTTAGCCAAGTTTCTTGTTAGCCGAGGTGCGTCGCTCGTATCATAGGTCATTTGTAGCGAAAATTTAATTAAACTGCAAAATATTTATCATCACGAATAAATAATAGGTTGGTGCATATTAAATATCGCACTTTGAGAAGTAAAAATAAAAACTTCTTCAATAATAGTTAAATAATATTGTGGTTACATTAATAATTGATGAGAATACACTTTGTTTTCACCACTGTTTTGTTGAAAATATCAATGATATTCCCTTCATCAGGATACAACGTAAACTTAAAATTAAAAATCGAAGAACAGACAATAAAAAATGAAAATGAATATTTGGAAGATGAATAAATAATTCATTACTAATATGACAATAAATTTAAAAGATTCATAAAAAGGACCAGGTTATTTATAATATTCAATAACACTTTTTTTTATTTCCGAAATTTCTTATTTATCCAGCTGTAATCCTGTGTAATTTGTATGTGAAATTTACAAACCCTTATTAATATCAAATGAATGATCCATTTCGAAAATATGTTTTCATAAATTTGGAAGAATAATTGTAACTAAAACATTGTTTTAACTAAACAAGTGTTTCTGCGAAAAAACTTTTTCGGAAGTAGCAAACCACTACAAGATAAAAATATTTTCTTATATTGATTGACACTAAAAATTAAAATTTTGTGCAAATTAAAAAATATTTTTGGTAGCCCACTTTTACTACCCAATATCTGTTAAACAATAAAAGGATTACAGAAATAAATAATAAATAATTTTACTTCTGTTACACTTATCGCAGGCGCGTGTAGTCAGTAAATTTTAAATACTATACATAACTGCTAAGTTCAATATACACACTGACCATATGCTGCTCTATGGTCGACATTATTTTAGAAATCATTGACATTTTTATTACTACAGTGAATAGTTCAAAACGAAATCAATTATAAGATAATAAAAATGCATGGTTTGCGCGCATTCACGTCTAATGCCAACAAGAGTTGCATTCAATGTAGGTTTTCAAATAAAAAGCGCGTGCTTAAAAGTGAGCTGATGGCAACCGAATCAATGTGATCGTACGAATTTGGAATTCATGCAGGAAATTGGCGCCAACTGTGATAAACGACGTGTGGAAAGATTCACAAATCAACCGAGATAACACGAGATGCCCTTAAGATTCTGTCTCCGGGCCACGAGATGTGATCTGAATAATGGAACTCTCTGATTGGCTAATTTAATAGGGTTCATCTGTCTCCTCGGGCATCCCTTGCTACATAGAGCTGGCTACAAAAATTACAACAATATAATTTACGATTGTCAAATTTGTCAAAATACCAACAGATTCGAGAACACAGTGCCTTTTGATCGATAAAGGAATCTCGGTGCTATCATTTTTGCAAGCTAGTGATATTCGTGAACGGTACAGATGATCCGAGGAGAAAAATAGGCTGAATGCTGAATGAAAGAAGAATCTTGTGCGTGTAATTTTCTGGGATATTCTACGGTATATATCTGAACTCTCTGGCCGACGTTTCGCATCCCATTGAAGGGTACATCATCAGGACTGTCTGATGTGATTTGAAATATGGCAGAGTATCCCAGAAAAGTTCACGTGGAAGATACTGAATGGCCTTGAAAACTTGAGAACATTGGTAAAAGAAAGAGAAAAGGAAATGTATGTTTCTAATTATTTATATAAATGTCGGAACATATTTCATCAAAATATTGTGAAGATTCTTACGATACAATAATTGTAAAAGCAATCGACAGTTACGGAGATAATCGTATTATTATTATTTTTAAATAGATTTTATCAACACATCATTAATGACTTTGATAAATAGATATTCACCGGCATTTAAGTACAAAGTAAAAATATTTTATAAAAATTCAGAAGATAATATTTTACTAAATATTATTTCTATGATAAAGAAATTATAAGTAATGTTCAAAATAAATTTTAGAGTTGCATCACAAAATCTTCAAATAAAATAAATTTGTGACAAGAACGCAATTACGCAAAAGTACAACGCATGGGTTATCATGGTCTACCGTGCAACATTTTAAGGATGGCAGAAAATGTGTTTTAATAAGTTTTTTGCTTTTTCTGTATTGTATTGTATTGTATTGTATTCTATAAGCAAGTAATTAAAAAAAAATTTAGAAGTTACAAAGGGATAAAACTATTGATATAAGGAACATTAATGGAAGTCTTTTTAAAGGATGGCCCGGCCTAACGACCCTTAAGTGATCAATTTACACAATGCAACGTTCACCAATTTCATCGTAAGAACATCACACATTATACAATTTTTTTTTTTTATACAATTTTTTATACATTTTAAAGTTCTACGTAGGTATGTTCTAAATCTGAAAACCTTTCGTTTACTTAAGGGGACTATGCTAGAGATATCTACAGTATTTTCTTATTAGTATTTACATAGATTTTGCAGCTGGTAATTATACTCCTATATTTTGAAATGGAGTTTAAAGCAATATTATTTTAATGTGTTATATTCTTTCGATATTAACATGTATACTAGAACACGCCTGAAAATCAGAACTTTTAATTTTTTAGCTCCTTACATACATCAGTATATATTTTAACAATATTTATATATGTAGGTATGCTCTCAGAAAATATAAACATATAAAAATATTGTTGAAAATCAAGTGTTTTTTTCCCATGCATGAGATACTGCAGTTCTACAATCTTACATCGGACAATAAATATGACAGCAACTGTTACTTTTAATAAATCGTTAATAAATAATCCACCTAGATAGGATACTTTCGCATATTATGTTGTAACATTCTAGATCTGAAACTGACACACTCCTTGTAGAACTCGATCAAAACCGCTAAACATTACGTGCTCGGACCCAAACCCCAATATATTACGTTTCTAATAACTCGACCTAGTATGTCGAACGATTACAATTTTTGCACGCCAAGCAAAAACCGCCGTAAGTAATGCCTTGTTTTAGGCCTGGTTTTGGATGAACATAAATTCACTTGTGCCGGGCAAATGGTACTATAATATTCCTACGTGTTCTTTCAGAACAGGGACGCATAGTTCTACGCCGTATTATATATATTTTGAACAACCCCGAGAAACTATGTTCTATTCAATCAATAGCCGTTCACGTATGTTAAACAGTTTGAGAACAAACTCGTTTATACAAAGCCCACGTCCCACTGCGGATTTGCGAGCGTCTCAGAAAAATACTGTGTTAAGTATTAAGTAAAATTTTTGCCTTTAAATAAATATTCAATGTACAATTCTTGTTTACTACATATTTAATATTATACATTTTGTCTTCGCTTTATACCAGAGAACATCCTATGGACGTACTAAGAGATGCGACAGAGATTATGATTGGTGGTTTAACGGGGTGAGGCACTACGAAACTGTGACCTTATCATGAACAATAGGAACCTCGGACTCTCGGACCCGAAAATGGTGAACTTTTTTTACTTAAGTTTTAACTGTTTTTACTTAAGTTTTAACTTAAGGTTACTTAAGCTAGCCGTACGATAGGTCATAATGTTAGTTATAGATATTATGTGTACCTATTTCTTGTAACAAAATTAATAAAGGTGTTATTGTTGCCAGGGGCATCCGAGTATTTTGACAGGTTATGGGCCCAAACCCGAAAATCCTTTTATTTTCAAGAATATTTAGAGAATTTTTCTTGTGATCATCAAAAATGTTGACGTCAAGCTATCTTGTGAACGTTCCAAAATTTAAAGGACACGAAAATTACGACGACTTGGGCGTTCGCGGCAAGAATTTTTTTGGTGTTGGAAGGCATCGACATTGACGCGTTGCCAGTGGATTTGAGTGAGGCTGAGCAAAGAAAAGCAAAAGTCAAGCTTGTGATGACCATTGACCCCACATTATATGTGCATATCAAAAATGAGAACACAGTTAGCGCCTTGTGTAATAAGTTAAAACAGGTATTCGATGACACAGGATACACAAGAAAAATTAGTTTGCTTCGAACATTGATTTCCATTCGCCTCGAAAATTGTGAATCAATGAGTGGTTATGTGTCTCAAGTGGTGGAAACAGCGCAAAAATTAAATGGAACGGGTTTCGAAATAAATGATGAATGGATTGGCTCGCTGTTGCTTGCAGGACTTCCTGAAAAGTTTAGCCCAATGATTATGGTCATTGAACATTCAGGTATGAAAATCAGTGCTGATGCTATAAAAACTAAGTTATTGGATATGAGTTCAGATTTTGAGGTTAAGTCGGAATGTGCATTTATTGCTCAAAAGCGCAGGAAGACGCATAGAAATAGTGGAACACGGCAATCTGCCAGTAGTGTAAATGTCAATGATAACCTTGAAACATCAGCACCAGACAAAGTAAATCGTTGTTATAAGTGCAAATTGATTGGTCACTACCAAAACCAATGTACCTTAGTTGAGAAAACAAATACGACAAATGCTTTTGGCGCAGTTTTTTTTTCCAAAGAATTCAGTACTTACGACTGGTATGTAGATTCCGGCGCTAGTAATCATCTGGTATCCAACGAAAACTTATTATCAAATATTTTGTACCAACCAATAAATAAGGAAATTATAGTGGCTAACCAAACAAGTGTAAAAGTGTCTAGACTAGTCTAGAAAGTTACGCTTGACTACGTGTGTTAAGAAAATAAATTATGATATAGAAGTAAACAATGTTTTGTGTGTACCTGATTTAACCACGAATTTGTTGTTGGTGAGCAGAATTATTGAGAATGGTAACACAGAACACATCCACAAAGTGGTTGTTACATATACAATGCTCAGAATGACTGCATTGGTAAAGCTAGTTTGTAAAATAATGTATACAGAGTAAACATTGTGAAGTCTGAGCAAGTTTTGGCAGCCACAGTGCAAACTTCTTGTAAAACTTGGCATAGACGACTCGGTCACATAAATGCCAATGATCTTGACAAGATGAAACGTGGAACAGTTCACGGCGTAACATACCAAGAAAAGAGTAAATCAAGTTGTGTTGTATGTTGGGAGGGCAAAGAAATAAGACTACCGTACTGGAATTGGTACATACAGATTTGTGTGGGCCAATGGAGAACAAATCGCTTGGTATGGCCAGATATTATCTGTTATTTGTAGATGACTATAGCCGAATGTGTTTTGTATACTTTCTTAAAACCAAAGATGAAACTTTTAAATACTTCAAAGAATTCTAGGAGTTAGTAGAGAACCAGCAATCCAGAAAAATTACTAGTACGTAGTAGTAAGTACTAAGATCTGATAATGGTGGAGAGTTCTGTTCTATGGAAATGGAGAATTTTTGGAAGAAGAATGGCATAGTGCACCAAAAAAGTAATGCTTACACGCCAGAGTGAAATGGGCTGTGTGAGCGGTACAACAGGTCAATTGTTAAAAAAGCGCGATATCTCCTGCTTGATGCTCAATTTGATAAACCATTATGGGCAGAGGCTGTGAATACAGCGTTGTATCGTAAGAATAGATCAACAGTAGCCGCTCTTGACCACAGTACTACCCCTTATGAGGTATGGACGGGCAGAAAACCAAATCTTAGCCATTTACGGGTGTATGGTAGCCCAGTTATGGTTCACATACCTAAAGAACAGCGAAAAAAGTGGGACAAGAAAACTCAGATCCTAATCGGATACTCAGAAAATTTCAAGGGTTATCGTCTGTACAATCCGAGAGCCGAGCAGTAACTGTGGCTAGAGATGTTATAATAATGGAAAACATTGAGAGTGACAGTTGTACAACAAATGTGATGATGTAAGAAAAGTCAGTAATTTATAGCCCAGGAGAGGAAGTGGCAGTGAGTGATGAGAATGAGCAGTCAAAGAAGAATTACGATGAAACATATGTTCAAAGTGAAACATTACTTTCTGAGGATGATCATTATGAATTTTTTGATACATCTGATGAGGAAGTTGTTTCTCAAACTGACATTCAGCCAGAAAAAAGAGCTTGTAAGAAGCCAAACTATTACGGCATAACCAACATGTGTGTTGGAGATGAAACAGTCGACCAAATCACACTGAATGAAGTCATGAATGGTTCTGAAAAAGAGCAGTGGAAGAGGGCAATAAAGGACGAGTTCAAATCTTTCAGATGGGTTTTCAAAAAGAAGTACAGTAGTGATGGTGAAGTGCGTTATAAGGCAAGACTAGTTACTAAATGGTTCACCTAAATTTCTTAAGTTGATGGGCATCTCGGAAGTTTAATCCATTTTGATTTAATACCTTAATATGTACGTATTTTGTTATGGGAGGATGTTAGTTATAGATATTATGTGTACCTAATTCTTGTAACAAAATTAATAAAGGTGTTATTGTCGCCAGGGGCATCGTAGTGTTTTGACACATGTTTTGCCCTATGAACACCGAAAAATACTTCCAAACCTACTTTCCCACATAAAATTATAGCTTCGTCTCTATAAGACATCTATAATATGTTTTGATTACTATTGCTTTTTTAATAAACTTGGTAGTAGGTACATGTAGGCTCCCCTTTGTTTTATTGTTAACTTTACTTCAGTTATCTAATGGTTTTATTTTAACATATGTTTTTGTTTCCTACATTTTATTATTTCCTTATTTTACTTTATGTTGTCTCTGATTTCAATGGTTTTTTTTTCTGTACTTGTATTATGCTACCATTAATAAATGTGTGAAAGAGGTGCAGTGGGTGCACTTTTGCAGGCCTCTCCGGGTCGCCTCGCCCGTTACACGACGTGACATTGAGATGGCCTTTAGAGAAAAAATGTCTACCTGGCGACGTATGTGTGGAACCAATATAGGAGATTTTGCTCATAAAACGGTCCTTGGAAGGCGGTAGATATGCATTCAAAGCAGTTTTTTTATATATTTAGTTCCGTTATATACGTATAAATTAAGTACATTCAAAATATATTGACATTTCAGGGTAGTTTATTATTTGACGGGACTTGATCCATTCTGTTGGTGAATTCTCGATTGAAGAGCTACGTTAAAAAAGCTTCGCGTTTCAGCTGTGGAATATTGCGGTTTTCACAAACTTCACTTCGAGTAAATACCCTAATTTGTGAATGTAAATAAAGAATGGCTGCATTTTAGACGCCAAAAGTGGGAGGTTACAAAATTTGTCAACAAAATAATTTTTAAAGATTATAATATTATTATGCATATCTTTAAAGGTATATTATTGTTATATATTATGAATATGTTTAAAGGTTACGAGAGAAGCATAATTTTGCGTATTTTCCCAAAAATCGTGTATGAACGATAAACATCTTGCATATGTATATAATAATGCAGAGAATCAGATCGAAGTAGAAAAAACTCTAGAACAGCTTGCTCCGGCTTAATCTCTCTAAAATTTAAAGATCTAATAAAACACAAAGTTTTTATTAATTTCATCAAAAATCACTGGATACATACATAACTATAGCACTGTTCTTAAATACACAGTCACTAAATCTTTCTGGAATAATTCACGCACTAATTATGCAATTTCGTGATTTTTTCTAGAATCTTTGCTACACTTTTATCAGTTTTCAATAACTTGTCTTTTATATACTGATGCTCGTTACTTAAATCGCTCAGGTCCGCACGAGAAAACATCTTGCTTGTCGGTAGGTACTTCCGCCGAATATCTGTCATTCGGTAAAACACGCGCTGGTCACACTGCCGTTCGGTTTTTATCGCTGGAAATATTGCATTTGTCAAACGTCAAACAATGACTGCTGCGCTATAGCCATCCGGTCACCTTTTATAGATAAATGTCGCCTCGAGATGATTCCAGAATTTATGAGAATAACCCTGTCGTTTCCAGATTTGTGTGGACAATACGAGAGATTTCAATAGTGGGTAATTACTTCTGATTCTACCATTTTGTGGCAAAATCATAAAACATATTTTAAACAACTATATATCTATTCATTTCTGTACCTATTCAGAATATTTTGAGTTTATTCAAAATTTTCAATAAAACAATTTATGAATTTGTATCCCCAGAGGGATCGTATATTTATTAGGGATATGAGGGATCGAATATTTATTAAAATTTAACCTGTTTGATAAGGGACTAGTAAGCCGAAACATCTGTCATATTGAAAATAACGCTGAACTCGAGAACTTAATAATAATATTTTATTAAAATTTGATTTACTTTAAGTTTTATAAAAAATAAACACGGAGTTCTACAAACTAAACACAGAAACCAAAAATAAAGTCAATCGTTGGTGAAATAGGTGAACATTACATTGTGTAAAGCAATTACTTAAGGTATTAAGCCCTATAAACATCTTGAGACTTCCGTACCTACTTTCTCGTATAAATAGCTTCGTCTCTGCGAGACATCTTTAATGAATCTTGATTGCAACTTTATGCTAAAATGGCTTTTAGTTTAAAAAAATAATTTACATGTGTTGACGTATACAAGAATACGTAATAAACGAACGATACTTGAACCTGAATTAATAATGTGTGATTGTGAATTTATTCACAGCGGAATAATAAAACCCCAAGATTAAACCAAAAGGTTTTCAGATAGCTTCAATTCCGTTTCCTCCGCAAACCAAAGTAGTTCACAGAATATTTACTTCACACAGTAAACACAAACTCATAATTGGTATCTTCTGCTTCCTGTTTCTGGAAGTCAATAAACAAAGACACGCAAACTTGGCGCTTTAATTAAAATCGGCTGTGTCCGGCTTCCTTTACATCTATACAGTACTAGTACGAGTAGGTACTAGTCAGTATTACATACAGACTTTGTGAAAAAAAATCTTTAATTGGCGGCTTCTGTTCCAAAGTGATACACTTCTACATATTATTGGTACTGCGTTGTGTCAAAAACGCAAGTTGAACGATGATGTAAATTAATTCATTAAAGATAAATTATAGAAGTCTCACAGAGACGAAGCTATTTATATATGAGAAAAGTGGATAAAAGTATCTCATACGATGGCTCAGGGCTTACGACCTGTATGAGCTGGCTTAAGTAATCTCTCTATACAATGCAACGTTCACCAATTCCATCGTATGAACATCCAGATACTATCAAATTTTTGAAAGTTCTATATATTATTCGAATCAAGAACATTTCATATATTGCACTGACCTCTGCAAGATACATCTGTTGTTATTTTTTCTCATTAATGTGTTTGTGTACCTACATAGACTTCGCAACTGGTAATGATACCTCTATATGTTATTTTTCAATAATATTCTTTCGAATTATTACATATCTACTAGAATACGCTTAAAATCAAGGTTGTAAGCCCTGAGCCACCGTATAAGAAACTTCCATCCACTTTTCTCATATATAAATAGCTTCGTCTCTGTGAGACTTCTATAATTTATCCCTAATTAATTAATCATCCCTCTGGGGACCAAATCCAGTAACTGTATTCATAGAACATACTTTCATATAAAAGTATGTCTAACTTAATTCAAGCTCCGGTACATATTAGCCACGACACAAACAGCTTTACCTTACTGCTATTGCCATCACCAGGCTGTGACTGTCGCACCTACCTAGTACCTACTCGGCAGCCACTGTGGACCACGTTGATTTGTCAATAAAAGCTCGATTGTAATCTACGTGAACGTAAAGTTAGATCTTTTAGAATCGGAAAAACAATTGCATTTTTTATTATTAAATTACATTTCTGACTTTTGATTTCATTTAAACATGTAATAACCTTCTCGAACCCAGTGTCGCCAATAGGAGACATACATCGACAGTTGGAAAAAAGTCTCTCAGCGCAATGTTTGAAATTGTATCCTTTTACAAATTAGTTAAGTTAAGTCCAGCGTCTAATGATCAAGCAGAAAACACAGTAAAAACGTGCAAAAATTAAAAAAAAAAAAATAGTTAATGGGAAATTTAATAGGGAATATGAAAACAAATCAAATAAATTTTTGGTTGATTATAGGAATTCACCACACATGTCATCAATTGTAGAACCAGCAGTACTTATGTTTGATAGAAGAGTCCGTACCAATTTTGACATTTTTATACCAAGCGAAAAAGCAACAAGTTCTAGACGATTAGAAAGTGAGGTTATACAAAATTTAAAAGGGGGTCAAAGTAAACAAGCATTTTATTTCGGGGGGAGGAAGAGAAGAAATTTAGTTATAGGCCAAAAATGTTTTGTGAAAGATTTTCGATCCATAAATAAAGTATCATGGATACCGGGAAAGATTTTAAGGAAATTGAGACGAACTCTTTATTTAGTAGAAATTGAAGGCACTGGTCTCGTGTGGAAAAGGCATGTGAATCAGATTAAGGGCAAACCCAATATATAAATTGTTTAAAAGTATTATGTATTTTATGTACAAAGTTCCGGGGTTCCGACCAGGGCTGAAGCTATGAGAGCTGCCTTGGAGGAACCGGAACGCTCATGTTTCGCTCAGGGTCTAACGGGGGTGTTCTTTGTTTCAGAAGCCAGCACCAACGACAACCTGCAGACAGATAGAACACCACACCTGACGCCATGGTCCTCTTCGCCTGAAATTAGGTTAAGAATTGTCAGGATGAACGAAGAGGGATGAAAGCCAAGGATAATTGCGGAGGGGTGTAATAGATCTGAGGAACTTATGTCGCGACGCCAGAAAAAGATTGCATGACAGAGAGAGAGAATGTATAAAAGGGCGCACGAATGTCGAGTCGAGAGTCTTTTTACTACCATTGTTATCGAGACCGCATCTTACTGTATAAACGATTGTCTAAACCAGTATTATTACCGAATAAATACTTACGAGAACGAAGTCTTTACTTGGAGCAACCTCATCCCGAAACAAGAGTATTACATAGATATTATTAGTAGTATTTTGAATCACAAATTCGAAATATTTTAAGAACAATAAAAAAATTTTCATTTAAGATGATTTAAAGGACTGATTTTGATTATCTTTTGGGTCCGAGGAGAATATTGCTCGCCATTTATACGCCACACATTTAACAATAACTAGCAGTTAATCGATTGCTTGCTGCTGGACTGTACCACTGGGTTATGTTTTTAAAAACTGGTAATTGCGAAACTACACACCGCATACTGCGTTTTTCGAGCAATTATAGGTAATATAGATGATCCCACGCCTGGATACTTTTGACATTGATACATTTCCAACCGTTTATATTTTAACCCAAAAATTTAAGAAATTGACGTTAACGAATTAAAATTTTGATGCTCCTCGCCTTAAAGTAACTTATTATTATTATTATAGATAATGGGCAGGCAGCTTAACCTGACAGGCCCATATCACTGTCTCTCATTTGAATATCCAGCCTATTCTTAAATCGGTTGACATTGGCTGCAGACATAACGCCCTCTGGCAAACTGTTCCACATATTGCCCACTCTATTGCTGAATGCGTGCTTTCTTGGGTTACACGAGATCTGAGACTTGTTCAACTTCAGGTAATGTCCTCGAAGGCCCACATTAGTGTTTAATGCAAACATATCTGTCATATTAGGAATATTGTAGTAGTCCGATAGTATCTTGAATGTCTCGATGAGTTCACCTCTTGCTCGTCGCTCCTGAAGAGTGGGCAGTTTCAAGACTCTCAGCCTTTCCGCATATCATATGGATCCGAGAGACATATTCAAGGAGAGACCTCACATATGTCTTATAAATAGTGGTACCGTCAGATGTTGGAATGATCTTCTCACCAAATACAAAATAGAGTTTGCCTTCTTAATCACACTTGCTATGTGCTCACGCGCTTGGTAATAGTAACACCCAGATCCTTCTGCGAGACCACTGACTTAATCAGATCTTCGTTTTAAGGTATACTCAATATTTGGGTTATTCTTGCCGACGTGGAGACATTTGTCAACACTAAAACATATGAGCCGCTGCTTTGTCTACCACGATAATTGATTTACTTAAGTCTCTCTATTATATCTCATGGTTAGTTTGTTTAATATTTATAAACATTGAAATATTTAAATATATTTTAAAATAATCTATACACTTTTTTTCTTAATTTTTTTTTTAAGTGGGCTATGGAGAAACACAGCATTATTCGATGCAGATCTAGCGCAATCATAACACAGATTCCAAAATAGCAACTCTTGAATAGGATTTAAAAAATGTTGCTTTTCGAATATTCTAATACCAGCAAAATAATCACACATATGGAAATAAAAACAATTGTTTTTTTAGTTCTAATTTTTTAATATTCTGAGAAGACGCGTTTCGCCTTATGAGAGCATTATCAATCTCAAGAGGGCATTATCAACCTGAGACTGATAATGACCTCATAAGGCGAATCGCGTCTCAGAAAATTAAAAAGGTAGAACTTAAAAAACAATTGTTTTTATTTCCATAAGTGTGATTATGGAGTTCTACAAACTTACCCCTGAAAAAATTAATTTGATAAAATAATCACCTGCGATTTGCCTATCTTGCCTATCGTAGGTATCTTATTTCCGTGTTCAATAATAATTTAAATATTGTAGGTATTCAAATTAAAATTTAATTTGGTAGATACCTGGTGTATCTACCAAACATGCTGTGTAAATTAGTAGGTTTATGTTATAGAATAAATTATATTAAAACATGAGTGTTTTATTAACTATAACTCTAAAGTCAACGCTTTAAATAGTATAAGTTTCGATAGGATGGAATAAGTTATAGGAATTTAAATAAAGATGTTTTATAAAAATTAGAAAACGTTACATAAATATGATGTTTTTTCTTTATTTTTTTTTCAATTGACTCAGCAACAATGTAGATTGACATATAAAAAAAATATTTATTGAATTATTTGTAAAAATCTATTAATGTTATTTGATAGATTACACCTACATGTTTAAACTTCATGTATAACAAACACCCTGACGATGAAAAGGTATTTCTGAAACATGTTGGTGTAATTTATCAAATTATAAAAGTAGATTCATACAAATAATTCAATCAATATTTTTTCATAAATATGATGATTACCGCAGTAAAGTGATTAATTTTTGCTTATTCGTTAGTATTTTCTTTTAAATTATTCTTCATTTATGCGGTCTTTGGGGATGAATGTGATAAAATTAACGTTGATGTTGACGTTTCATCAGCGCTGATCATACTCGATCATATCTCTACCCTCCTTTTTCATTTTTCTATGTTTCAAGATGGCCGCAAGGGAAAACAGCATCCATCTTGTACCAGAGTTTCTGACGCAAATAATGACTAAATCACGATACTTCTTGAAGCGTAAGATATTTCCCACCCTTATTTGCTGTAGTCATAAATACAACATAAATATTCACGCTTTCTGCACTTTTTTGTTTAATAAAACAGTCCCGAACTCCTTATTTAAACATAGGTGTCAAAAAATCTTTATTTTACATATAGGTATAGTTAAAGATTATTTTAAACATAAAGTGGAATAAAAAAATACAAACCAATGCTCTGCATAATTTCAGTATTATCAATCATACCGCGCAACAATCGATAAAAATGTGTAATGAAATACACATTTCTTCAAGTCTATAAACTATTGTAGCCAAGCATACCCTGGAGAAACTCGGTTGGGTAGAGTCAAGGATAATGCCTGTACTCTCTCATGTAGAGATATCTCAGAAACTTCTTTTGGACTTTCTCCACCATAAGAGAGTACTTACTCTCATGTGGCTCCCAAATCATCGAGCCACTCTCGAGTCTATTTCGTACCAAGGAGTTGTAAAGAGTTCTCAGTAAGCGGGTATTCTCTAAAACCCTGGTAGAACGCAGAACGAATCCTAACATTCGCAAAGCATTACCACTGATCGTCTCTGTGTGATCGTGAAATGTTAGGTTGCTCACAAATCTTCTACTTCTTCTCGTGCCCTGTCCATTTCTCGGACGTTGGCTATCATGTTGGTTATGCGGACTTTGTTTACTGCGGTCCGGAATAGCTCCACGGTAGACTGGCCAAACCACTGTCTCAACTTTTTCAGCCATGAAGTCTCCTTCTTCCAAGGCCCCGACTTAACAAATCTAATCTTTAACATTTGATGTTCTTGTCATTCATTTTGTAGCGAAAAAATTGAGTTTTTTGGGCCCTAGTGAAGAATGCAACCGAACACTTGGAAACATTAAACAATAGTTTATTTCGTCTTCTCCATTCAGATATATTTAATATATATAGAAGTACCGAGGCAACGAGTCTTTCTGCGAGCGATTGTTATTCAATGAAATTTACTAGAACTTAGACGAACCAATAGAAACAGTGAATTAGCGCAGTGCAGTAATAAGTGTACAAAATATTTTTAAGTCATTCAGTGGGGTTAAAATTAAGAACGGTATTTAAATTTAACTGATGTCCAGTGACTTTCTTTGGTAATAAATTAAACTTTAAATTAATTTACAGTGTTTTCATTTGTCTTTCAAGGCCACGTCCCATGAAATATTATGTCCCGTGACGATGACATATGTTTTTAAAAATATGAATGTTACAAGAAATTGTAATAAAACGCTCTCGAAGTAAGTAAAAATAACAAATTAAGTGGAGTAAAGAATGTTTTTCGTACCAAATTAAGATTTTGGCTATCTTAAATTTTGAAAAACGCGCATTTGGCTATTTTTGTCTCTGATTCAAAACGCTGATTGGTCGCGATAACAAAATGGAAATATTTGATACCAAGATGCAAAAAATTGATTTAGTGTCTAATTAGTGGATTAGTGGCTAAATAGCTAAGTCTAATCCTACAAAGCTTTCACATTTGATTAAGAATGTCTTCTCAATAACAGTTTTAGTCACGATCATGCTTCAAAAATAGATTCTTAAAAAAAATACAATTTTTTGACCTTTGTATAGACTTTTAGATTCCAAGGTTATCGATTTCACGTCACACAATAGTCCACGGCGCTTATGGTAAGCGTGTGTTATACATTTGAACGACTCTTTACTATCTTTATTGTAATTTTCAGGAATGACGTATATATTAATATTCAGGGTACTATAACAAGATGAGATATTATCACGAAATGATGTGCAATTAAATATACTAGGATAACTTCATGTTTTCATTATGTGTTATAAAATTTTTGAATTGACCCATAAAAAAATAATATTCAAATAGTACGTAGAAAGTCATTACATCCGGAACAGAGACGAAATTAGCAGGCCTGCTAATTTATCACCGATAAATTCATAAGTTTTGGCCCGACCTCCAATTACTCGGTCCGCTCCTGGAAGCTTAACCGGAAGGGAGCCATCCGATACAACACGTAGGTACTATGAAGTCGGGTTTTGATCAGATATTTCCACATTCTGAAACATTTACGTATCAAAATTCTTGTTCTGGAAATTATGACCTTTTCAACATTTTTTGTTTCCTCTTTATGGTAGACTAGCTGTAATCCGTCAAAAATGACGGTCTTTTTACGTGCCGGTTCCTAAAGAATAAGTTTTCTTTATTTATAAAAAAAATAAAAATTAAAAAAAAATTTATAAAAAAAGTATTGGATATTACAGGAAGTTACGGACAAATAGGCAGGCAGATAGACAACGAAATTATTATAATTGGGATATGATATTTATTTATTTGTATTGTGGTATCAGCCAAATAATTTTTTTAAATATTTTCAACTAACATCAAAGCTTTAACTCCCTTTGCTTTGTAGTAACACATGTAGACCTATGCAAATAATCCTGTAATTGTTTCCGTTAAAACGTGCAATATAAAATCACAAGTAGGAATGAATCATGGAAGGATAATTTTTTAAGGTGAATCCTACTGAAAATATTTTTTGTAATGTAAAATTGATCAGTGTTAGCCGATATAAAAAAATAACATTTGTTGTGTGACGAAAAGAGACTTAATATTTCAGTAAAAAAATAACAACCATAAGAATATTGTCTCTTTCTCATTAATTAAATTTAGAGAGATAAGAAATAAGGTTTTGTTGAATGGGACTTGATAAATGCCTTACATTGTGAGAATATAATGAAAAAAATTTACTATTCATTTTTAAAGCTTAATATTCCACCGAAAATCGATTTTAAAATTATTGTTTTGCCATGGAGAAAAATATATACTTCTTTTAATCGTATCGAGATGGTGAACCTACCGGATACTCACAGCAAAACAACGGTGTCACGCAAGGCGGGATCAATTAATTCATTCGTGATGATAACAAGTGCTACATCTCAGCGTTAGAACAATGTGTTGTGATGGTCGACATAGAGATAGATTTAATAAATTTAGAAAATCTTAAAATAATAATATTTTAAAAAAAGCCGAGTATGGACATCAAGAATATGTTTCTTCTGGTTTGAATCGTTTAAAAGTAAAAGCCTGATATATTTCTTCTCAAGATTCTATGTATTACAAGAGGCTAACAAAATATTGAATATTCAGCTATACAAGTAATATTTCTTAGATCTTTATTATACCATAGATATAATTCTGTGTTAAATTAATATTGTTTGCCAATCCTAATAGACTCGACCTTGTGTGTAGGTGCGAACGAGTCTTTATTATTTATGAATCGGAACAGCAAGTCTCGCGTGTAGCGAGTGCTTTACTATCATTTTAACGAAACGGACCAATCACAGGCACGCGTTGCCTTTCGACGGGTTGAGCCTTGGCGACCATCCTGATGACTGAATCCGGCCAATGGCAGGCGCCGGCGGTGAAGTCATCGCGCATAGGATGAGTCACTGCACTAGCGTGGATTTCGGAGGTATGGTGCAATCGTTACTATAAAAGGAGCGAACACCATATACTCAGCCCTTCAGTTCGAGACCAGACTTGCGAGCGGAAGCGCTGCCCGAGAGACTACCGACAGAGCCCTCAGTTCCAGAACATCATTTGCGGACGGAGTTGCTGGCCGGACATATGAAGGAATCTACCATTCGCCAGTAACAGAGAGGATCATACCGCCACTGTGTAACAACTAAGGAACACATTTATATTATCTATCGGTTAACTATTTTCACTATCAAAATGTATTTATTTTGGGAAGATTTAAGATTGGAGCAATTATGTGTGAATAATATCACGATTTCTTGTGTGATATTGGTTTAATTCGTACGGGAATATCTCCCAAACGAATATATTTTGATGCGTGGGGATTTTCATACCATTTGTATTAACAATTGATTTTACGGAGCTCTATAAGCAGCGCTTAATAGATTCATAATAATCGTCGACGCGTTATGTATTGAGTAATCAGATATCAATCCAAATCGTACGAGAATTTCTTCCGAACGAATATATTTTAAAGTATGGGGATTTTCATACTATTTGTACTAACAATTGAATACACATAATTCTATAAGAAACGCTTAGTAGCCTTATAATAATTGTATTGCATAAGTATTGCGCAATCCGGTCTACAGCTAACTCTTTATGATTTGAGTACCTCGGTACATCTGGCTTAAAAAGTAGCTTCAGAACGACGAGTAAAGGACAGAATGGGGAGATCTAACTAAAGATTGGGGATATCTGGTTTGTGATGGCCTAGCTGGTTGGGGCGTAGATGCTTGCCGGCACTTGGGCGTGGAACCCGCACAAGCCCCTGCAGGGTCCCTTAAAAGCGGGGCCCTCCTTGTTGCTCGGGGTCATCAATAAACCGACCTCTTTTCTCACCAGGTGCAGGGCCACATAACCCACAAAAGGTTCCCTTTGTCTTTGGGAGGATTTTCATGCCTGAAAGGTGTAAAACCTCGATAGAAAACGTTAACTTCTATTTCGTCCTCTGTAAGAAAGACAGGGCCAGAATCAGTATAAAAATCATTCACTCATATGAAATAGCTAGGATATTATAAATATGTTACTAACACTCGACCACAACAATTGACCAAAGTAAATATTGCAAGATGCAGAATCGTGGGACGCCAATCTGAAAAGGCATAATGAGATTGCACAATAATTTGAAAAAACGCTGACTATGCCCGCAAAGGAGGCTAATGTCGTTATCAATTCGTACCAAAAGAGTACATGATTCTTCAACCACCGGCCTAAAAGAAAGGCGCCTCAAGACAACACTCATCATCAGAAACTCGTACCAAAAGAGTACGGCCATCTCAATTATAAGCCTAAAAGAGGGGCGTCACGGGGTCACATCTCGTAAAGAAGAGATAGAGTCTCGGGATGCAGTCAGTTCCAGAGGAACAAGGGGGGCCATTTAGTCACTTAGGAAGCTGGTCACCGGGTTTAGGTGGGCGCGGAGCCTTAACCCCCCTCGGCAGAGATGCTGAGGGTTTAAAAAACCAAAATTTAGCATTCAAAGAAACTATTATTTCATGTAAACTTACGGGCTGTTGTAGAATCTTTCGAACAAACCATCCCCGATACCTAATCCTACTTATTTGTAAAGAAGTTTCGCTTCAAAAATGTCGTATTTCGTAGATAGCAAATATATGTATTATTTCCCCACGGAATTAATATGAACAGGTTCATGCACGTCTAAGATGGAACCATTCAAGGTAAGAATATGCTAATACAAACTGTTTATAATTATTAATTTCAGTGTTATTTAATATGTGTGAATTTTTTCCCTTTGCGCCGTTCCAACGATTTTGCTGGTTTGTCTCCAAACGGAAATGTTTTATTTCTAATACATGAATTCTTTCAGGTGAACGTATTTTATTATAACATAAATGCATAGATTATTAGAAGTTAGATATTACGTATTATTATGCAATCGTTTCCACACTGCTCCTATAAAAGAATTTAAAGTTATTATGAAACACAACGGGGTCCTTCATCCATTAGACGAATCATGTGCCAATTCAACGACGTATTACGAATAGTATATATTATATTTATCGAGATTTATTCGCATTTATTATTTCTAGTAAAGGTTTTAGTATTGGTTCCAGGTGCCATTATGAGGCGGAGGTAGTTCATATTCATAGCCCGACTGCAATAGGTATTTTGTCGCGTAAGAGGTAGCACTTTTAGTAGTATAACTGTGTTTTATGTTTCGTCCCTGACGGACAGGATGGTATAGCTGTGGCTATTTAGGTAATACACTTAGTAAATGCAAAGGGCATTAGGTATTATCAATTTCGTCTACGAACCCAAGATGTTAGAAATATTTTAGTTAATATTTTTAGTTAATTTTGCATTCAAAAGCATATTTTTCACAGAATAATTATTTTCAGTTAATAATATACATTTTAGTTAAATTTATAGTTAGCACACTGGTAGAGCATTAATATTGTATAGAATATATTAGTTCATAAGAAGTATAGAATACATTATTTATATATTTCATAGAAGATAATATTTTATTCCGCGATCCTTTTATAGTTACAGCGTATCTGTCGACCTCAGCCGTTGCCACCCGCGCCATACAACTATTTTCGCTAACATCATACAGCAAATGACTTTATTCATTGCAATGAAATTTATATTATTTAATATTATTTACCACGACGTATTTTTGACGGGTCACCCCACTTGGATTCATCACACTGTTAGCCGCGGCCAGGAGTTGGCAAATCAATTGAACATAGTAGATAAAATTAAATTTCAACTCGCGGCGATTAAGCAACGGCCTTTTAAATAAATTATTAATACAGAATTCATCTTTAATACGTTAGGAAGACTCCGCTATCTACTTGGGTCATCACAGTGTGGTCAGTACAGTGACACCAGCGATAATAAATAAAGGAATACCTGGGCGAGAAGTCTTTCTACAAACTTGACAAATGCATTACATTGTGAAAATATAATGAAAGAATTTTATTATTCACTTTTAATTCTTCATATTCATAGCAACATGTAATACGTTTACATATTTACAGCAATATGTAGTATGATATTAACTGTTTTAAAGTTATTTATGCTAGTAAAAACATTTTTCTCTAAAAAATACTAAAAAACTAAATTTACTTATGATCATATGAGATGACAATATGGAGATGCATAGATGTATTATCACGGTATTATAAAGGTTAAAAACTTATAATTATAATTGTAATAACTTTTCTCCATAAATTAGAATATTACAATTAAAATTAATTACAATTATTCTTATTATTTTTTTTTAATTATAATTAAAAATTAAATGTCTTTGTTCCTAAACAGCAATTGTATGCTGGTATAAGGGGACAGAAAATAAAGTAAAATAAGTGGGTACACATATTAAATATCAGCACATTGATTTATTAAGCGATTATCTCCTCCCCATCACAAGTCTCTTCAGCTGTTTATTGAATACTCCTACACTATTTAGTTCTTTTATGCAATTGGGGATTCCATTATAAAAATCGATCGCAGTGTATACGCTGGAAACCATATCTCTCTCTATTAGTCCACGGTATACCACTTCTTATATAATCTCTTGTTCTTGTGTGTTGTCTATGTACGTCTCTATTCTGGTAAAGGATAATATTTATTTTTAATAATTTATTCTTTATTTTATAAGTCATCATCCTTATCTTTTCCACATATATCAGATCTTCTAGGTTAAGCATGCCGGTGATTTTGTACAAGTCATTGGTTCTGGTTTATCGATTTAGGTTGAAGATTATTTTAGGGGCTCTGTTTAAAGTTCGTTGTACCATTCCCTGTGCCTGTGAATTACATTGTGACCAAATTATAATGCCATATAAAATACGAGGGAGAATTAAAGCATTGTAGAATTTTTTTTTAGTTCTTTTATCAAATAGTTCAATATTCTCTAAAGAACTTGATTTATTAGCATTATCGTTAACTTAGCTCTGCTTGCTAATACCCAGTATAATATATAAGCAGATATATCGAGTATATGTGAATAAGGAAGGCGAAATAAACTTATGTTTATTTCCAAGTGTTCGATTACCTTTTTCACTAGGGCCCAAAAAACTCTTTTCTACCGCTACAAAATGAACAACCAAAATCTGATACGAACGTTAATCTCGGCATTAGATTTGTGAGTAACCTGACATTTCACGATCACATACAGTCGCTCAGTGGAAATGCATCGAGGTTGTTATGATTTGTTCTGCGTACAGCTTGGGTTTACGAAAATACCTGCGTACTGAGAACACAACTGCGAAGTAGACTCGAGTGGCCACATGAGCTTAAGTAATTTCTATGGTAGAGAAAGTATAAAAAATGTTTCTAAGATATCTCCACATGACATAGTACAGGAATTATCCTTGCCTTTACCCAACCTATTTTATCCAAGAAATACTTGGCTACAACAGGTTAGAGACTAAAAGGAATGTGTGCTTTATTACTCATTATTATCGATTGTTGCGCGGTATGATTGATAATCCCAAAATTATGCAAAGCGTTCGTTTGTATATTAATATATTGAGAATAACCTTAGGCAGCGTCAGCATAGATTGTTTCACATTACAATATACAGGACCAACCTGCCAATATTTATGCCTGTTAGAAGAACTGCTGCTATACTGAACAATACTACTCTGGACATTGATCTGTTTCATATCTCTGAGAGGATTTTCCGAACCAGGATTCTCCTACACTTTTGATATGAATGATAATATGCCTGTATGTTTAATATTAGGTCCTTACATATGAAATTGGCGTTTTGCCGTACTGGCAAATTTGATCTCAAATATCTTCTCTTTCGTTAGGAATTCCAAATCCAAATTTATACAGCTATTTACTCATGTATTTGTGTTTTGAAAATTATAATTCATTTGTTTTTTCCTCAATTGTTTTTTTCTTTGCGTCACTCAGTTTACAAAATGAAAAACTTGAAATATCGCGTTATTTACGATTACGAGTTCCACCGTGGCACCAGTGCTGCAGAAACGGCTCGAAGGATTAATGATGTGTATGGCGACGGTGCCGCAAAAGAAAACACAGTGCGTTTTTGGTTCCAACGTTTTCGTTCTGGAAATTTCGACCTGCAGAACAAGCCCCTTGGACGGCCGGAGACCAAAGTTGATAATGAAGAATTGAAGGCTATTGTGGAAGCGGATCCATCACAAACCACATACGAGTTAGCTGCAGGCTGCGGTGTTAGTGATAAAACTGTTTTAATCCACTTGAAGCAAATTGGTAAGGTGAAAAAGCTTGAAAGGTGGGTACCTCACGAATTGAGTGAAGCAAATCAACAAACGCGCGTAGACTGCTGCGTTGCATTACTCAACCGGCACAATAATGAAGGGATTTTAAATCGAATCATTATTTGTGATGAAAAGTGGATCCTGTACGATAATCGGAAGCGCTCATCGCAATGGCTGAACCCTGCCGAACCAGCCAAATCATGCCCCAAGCGAAAATTGACTCCAAAAAGGTACTTGTGAGCGTTTGGTGGACTAAGTGCTGGTGTCGTTCACTAAAGCTTTCTTAAATCTGGCCAGACGATTACGGCAGATGTCTATTGTCAGCAACTGCAAACCATGATGGAAAAGCATTCAGTGCATAAATGACGTAAACCTTTGGATGTCCTCGAATAAACTGAAACTTAACCCGACCAAAACTGAGTTCCTTTGGACAGCTACCCGAAGACGCCAACACCTGTTGGAAAAACTCCCACTCTCTATTTCAAATATTGACATAATTCCTAAAACTAATGTCAAACTACTTGGAGTCTACTTGGATTCAAGCATGTCTCTTAGTTAACAAATTAATAGCACAACCAGCTCTGCATTCTATCATTTACGCCGCATTAAATCTATTCGCAAAAGCATCCCAACAGAAGCAACAAAATCACTAATAAATGCATACGTTATCTCTCGCTTAGACTACTGTAATGGTATCTACGCTCATCTCCCGAAACAGGAAATAAACAAATTACAATCTGTATTTAATGCCGCCGCACGACTCATTACCGGCGTTTCAAAGTTTGCGCACATCTCAAACCATCTTCAAAACCTTCACTGGCTTAGATGTCCAGAGAGGATTGAATATAAGCTTTGCCTTACAATATTTAAGGCTATTCACAACATGGCCCCTCAATACATAACCGACTTCTGCATTCCATTCTCCGCAAATAATAGACAACTAACACTTCGCTCAGCATCAACATCTAATACAAATAGGTTAGCAGAAGTAAATCGCGTCCACAAAACTAATTTCGGTGATCGTGCTTTCGCGGTTGCTGGACCAAAGTTATGGAACAAACTACCTAACAAACTGAGACAAACTGACAGCTTACCACTGTTCAAAAAACAACTTAAGACGCATTTATTTAGACAATCCTATAAAAACCTATAAAATCTAACCACAACAACGCTAGCTAATGTTTTCCACTCATATTGTGCACTCCGCGAAAACACAATTCTTTCAGAGACTCACAAACTATTATAGTACTCAATTTTAATTCCACTTCTTGTATGCCACCTAGTGAATAAGTAATAGTAAATAAGTTTTTTCTTTTCTAGCAGTAAGTTGTCTTGTAAGATAATAATTTCTCTGTGTAAAGCGCCCTTGAGGTGAGTATTTCGCGAAAACGGCGCTATACAAATTATCCAATTATTATTATTATTATTATTATTACTTCTTATTCTATTAGTTCTTAAGTTATTGAAAATATTTTTCATCTTTACTTCTTATTTCTTTAGTTCTTTTGCTATTGAAAATATTAAATTAGCACCAAAAGGAGATTGTTTAAAATACAATTAACTAACCATCATGAAAAAAATATGTTAACAAATTTAAATTAGTTTACCGTCAAATAAGAACTGATGCTAAACAATATAATTTCTTATACCTATAATTTTAAATGATAGAATGCCCAAGTGCTTCAAAAATAAAGTAACATATAACACAGATATTCATTTACGAACATGTAATTCAAATGAAACAAGAATTTCAAATAGAAAGAACATAAATACACAAAACTGTTTATAATATTACAAATATCTAAGGGAATACAACAATCTACCAGAGAGTGTAAAAAAAACATAGAAATATTATCATGTTCAAGAAGGAATGCAGACGTAACGTCACAAAAAAAAGTTTAAATTTCTGCAAGATTTCAATCATTTTAATTGACTTATATCGAAGTGAATGAACTTTTAATATTCAATATAAGTTAATTCGTGAACATTTTTCAGAAGATAGGTCAGAAATATGGAGAAAAAAATCTAAACTTTGATATCTCCTAACTGTTGACATTTAAACCAAAGTGTAAAGAATATTTATCATTCAAAATTGAATGAAGAAGTTCTCCTCCAAGTTTTTTCCACTAGCTATGAGACAACCTGTATAAATAACACACAAAATAGGCGAGACGTATACCTCTTTCCATTTAAGAAAGACAATCGAATCAGTATTGTTATTTTCGTTGTATTGGTGTTTATACCCGTAAACACTAACACAACTAAACAATGCGCGTCGTACGCACGGCTAACACATACCAATTCGAATGTCTTTCTGCGTAAAGTTTCTATGAGAAATGTCAAAACATCTGTCAAATCGACAAAGTGTACAATGTTATGTAATAGCGGTTAAGACACGATTGTTATGCTTTATTGCTATCCTGAGTACAACGAGATTATCTTCTTTGAAGTTTGTTTTTTTATTAAGAAATTAAGTACCTGCCTACATAATACATTGCTATTTTTTTAAATTCGTTCTGAACGCGGCTATAAATCAAAACCATCTTTATTACTCTGTTTTGAACGTATTTCTCCGTGAGCCCACAAAACAATATATCTACTTGGCAAGCTGACAAAAGTTCTGCCGCCATGGTGGAGATTTGGTTAACGTTTCTGTCTATACAATTTGCATGAAAATGAATGATTTAAGTTTGTAGCTTGATCAAGTTAAGAATTTATTATCCCCAAAAATAATCATTTCGAATGTCCGTCCGTAACTTCCCGTCCCATAGCTGATCCCATTCCGTTTTCATAATATTTAGTATGATTTCAACGTTATGAAAATTAAATTGTTATGAAATAAAATTAAAATATTGACTTCACGCTTTTTTCATAAAATAATTAGACTTTTTAAAAATATTTCAATTTCATAAAAATTAAAACTAATTAGTGCTTCCATTACAATATCGCACATGTCACTAACGCTACCAGATGGCTTAAATAATAATAGAGTATAACATAATAATGAGGTGTAAGAAGCAAAAACTCTATATAATAATGTCAATAACTAACGATATCAAGATGCTACGCTATTCTAGACAGCGTTGTTCTCATACCCTAAACCGGCGACTGAAATATATAAGTACCTAATTTTTGACGGGTTATAGCTAGGTACTATATATATAATTGCGAAACTTTTTACAGCAGGCGATAACATCATTTCCCCTGATTAAATCGACAAATTGAACAAACAAAGTAATCATGATTTCAATCAATTTTTAGGTAAGGATAAGTGTAGTCATGTCGGTTCACAATACAGTAAAATCACTCGATTTTATTTTTTACTAGATCCGGCGTTATCCGGGATACAGAATTTTTTAAACTTATGTTGTAATAATAATAAATTTCTCCCGTCTATATTGATGGGCACAACACTACGTGTGAGATTCTTCTATATAGTTGTCATTTCCTCTTGTCAATTAATGTGTAGTTAATCTCTAATTAAAAGCCACGTGTAACGTTGAAAGTTTTCTTTTCTTTAATACTATATTTAACAACTTATAAAAGAGGAGGTTAGGTGGCGAGGGGTATATCTCTTTCCATTTAAGAAAGACAATCGATTTAGTATGCGTAAGCCGTGCGTACAAGTCACATTGTTTCGTTGCCTCGGTGGTTGTACCTGTGAACGCCAACACAACGGAACAGTGTGCGTCGTACGCACGGCTTAAACTTACTAATTCGATTGTATTTGTTAAATGAAAAGATGTATACCTTCGTTTTCAAGCAGGCTCTAAAGAGTGATGATGTTACAAAAATTGTTGTGTGGAGTGGGGTGGCTACAATTTCTCCATGGGCCTAGAGTGCAACTGAGTAAAGTATGGGTGGCATTCAAAATAAATATTTTTATATAGGTTTGCCACGGAGAGCGAGGAAAGTTAATTTGTTTTGGGCAGGGTCCTAAATGGTAACTGTGCAAAATTTGGATCCAACGGAATTCAATATGATATAGATTTCTATTGGAATGTTCGCACATAGACCTAAAAATCTACGCAAACCTTCGTATCTACGCAAAATGGGTGGTGGGACTCTGGGATAATATTAGGTCCTTACATATGAAATTGACGTTTAGTATGGGAGGAACATAAAGCCGATTTTTTTAAATTATAATATATTTATTTAATCAAAGTATGTACCATTGCTATCTATGCACTTTTGCCATCTCATAGGTAGTTCATCGATCCCTTTACTAAAAAAACCATTCGGACGGGAATCAATAAAATCTTTGAAGGCGGTTTGGACTGCCCCATCGGAGTTGAATTTTTTCCTTTGCAAGAAGTTATCCAAATTTCGAAAAAAATGGTAATCTGTTGGGGAAGGTCCGGAGAGTACGGTGGATGTCTTAGACATTCCAATTGAAGCTCCTCTAATTTGGTAGCCGTCTGTTGTGCAGTGTGTGGTCTAGCGTTATCCTGAAGCAGCAGTGGCCTAGAGCGATTAACCAGCCTCGGTTGTTTAGCAGCTAGCTTTTCCATCATGGTTTGCAGTTGCTGACAATAGACATCTGCCGTAATCTTCTGGCCAGATTTAAGAAAGCTGTAGTGAACGACACCATCACTAGTCCACCAAACGCTCACAAGTAACTTTTTTGGAGTCAATTTTCGCTTGGGCATGGTTTGGCTGGTTCGGCAGGGTTCAGCCATTGCGATGAGCGCTTCCGATTATCGTACAGGATCCACTTTTCATCACAGGTAATGATTCGATTTAAAATCCTTCATTATTGTGCCGGTTGAGTAATGCAACGCAGCAGTCAACGCGCGTTTGTTGATTTGCTTCACTCAATTCGTGAGGTACCCACCTTTCAAGCTTTTTCACCTTACCAATTTGCTTCAAGTGGATTAAAACAGTTTTATCACTAACACCGCAGCCTGCAGCTAACCCGGATGTGGTTTGCGATGGATCCGCTTCCACAATAGCCTTCAATTCTTCATTATCAACTTTGGTCTCCGGCCGTCCACGGGGCTTGTTCTGCAGGTCGAAATTTCCAGAACGAAAACGTTGGAACCAAAAACGCACTGTGTTTTCTTTTGCGGCACCGTCGCCATCCACATCATTAATCCTTCGAGCCGTTTCTGCAGCACTGGTGCCACGGTGGAACTCGTACTCGTAAATAACGCGATATTTCAAGTTTTTCATTTTGTAAACTGAGTGACGCAAAGAAAAAAACAATTGAGGAAAAAAGAAATGAATTATAATTTTCAAAACACAAATACATGAGTAAATAGCTGTATAAATTTGGATTTGGAATTCCTAACCAAAGAGAAGATATTTGAGATCAAATTTGCCAGTACGGCAAAACGTCAATTTCATATGTAAGGACCTAATATATATTTAAATAAGGGAAGGTGTGTTAGCCAAAGGTAATGCGGAGGTTGTCTACGTTTTGAGCAAGATCCTAAAGAGTAAGTAAATAAAATTTAGAAATATAAAAAAATACACTCTTAGACCGTTCTAGACTAAATTATAAGTAAATTACACGTAGGAATATGTATTATGTATGTTTGACTCTTGTATAGAAGAGACGAACATACATAATGCATACATTCCTGTGTATAATGATTTTAACATTTAATCGATGATTGAATTTATTTAACCGTGACCATTTCGTGTTTCTAGGCTGAATGGAATAACGTTCGAATTAGCAAAGTTTTGTATTCATTGTTTAGTGTTTCGTATTCAATCGAAAACAAAACGACTGTAAATAGCGAAAGTTTGCTATTGAAAATTAGACTAATGGCCGCCGTAAAGCACGCACGCAAATCATTTATTGCTAATCACTGTTTCATTGCTGGCCACCGGCCACCACGGATGGCGGGCTCCGAAGAACTCTTCGAGTTGAAACCCAATCCAATTCTTCGTCACGATACTCCCCTTTCTCCCGGAAATCGTTTTATTTTAATTTGTTAAACAGGAACCTCGCGAAGCATAATTTCATTTTTTAAAATTAATTACGACATCTAGCGACGTTCCTTGACCGCGAGATACTACAAAAAATTACATTATCGACCACGACACCTTTACTTAAAAAATATTTTTTTATTTGCTAAACTAAATATTTAATTTGAAAAACGAGTGCTATGTAGGTACCTATTCATCATGCCCTTGACTGAGTACACTCACTCAGAAATAAGTTAAGGTAGGTAAGTAGGTACTTCTAGAGCGGCAATTATTCATTCTTCGCTAATTACAAGTGGTATAGAGACATGCCAAAACTCTCATGGCACTGCTGGTGGTTGGTAAGTTTCCTAACAGACTGTATGCACACATGTACTTGCAGCTTTTGAAATAACAGTCACGTGTCTCAGTCGAGTGTGTCAACAATTCCTGTATGGAACATGTTTCTCTGGTCAGAAAAAAAATTCAATACAAATATCATTAGAGGGTTACCTAACCTAATCTAATCCTGATCTCCGGCATGACAGGAGGAAATCCTAATCATTGCATTATTGAGGAGTTGAGAATAATATATTATTGTTTTGTATTTACTGGTGTATGTTGCCGTTATTCTACGACTTTTCGGCCGATGTTTCAGGGCCATTTTCAGGGCTGATGTGTGAAACACGGAAAACCCCCATAAAACACAAACCAAAATTATCCTGAACGACCAACGAAAATGAAAACTTTTATAATATCTTTAGCTCATTATTAATATTGGGTTTTTACAAAGTTTAGCAGGTGTAAAAGAAAATTAAAGAAATTTTAGTATTAAAATTTGATATTTCTATTGCATAAATCAACAAAGTTAATTAATGTACATAGGTGTATATTATTAAATAAAAATATTAAATTCTAACATAAAAAAAAATACATAAAAAATTCTAACATAATTTGGTACCGCTTTCCACTGGAAGAATAGTTACGAAGGCAGACCACTGGCTTACCATGTCAAAGGTATCTATCTGGATTAAAATTAGATGCCTCCAGATTTTTATTGTATTCAAAATTTTGATTCAAGATTTTTATTGTATTTAAATTTTGGAGGAGCCTTGGGGTCATGTGGAACGTATGAGCGAGGATAGAATGCAAAAGAAAATATTAGAGGCGAGCTTGAAAGCACCAGGAGCAGAGGGCGTCCACGGAGGACCTGGCACGATCAGAAAAACCCAATACTGGAGTATAGTCATGTTTAAAGCTTCAACAACTGAAAAGAAATGTGGTCAAAGCAAAAGCGGACAGAATAATGTGGCATTTTATCCTCTTCGTCTACCCTTGAGACGAAATGACGTGATGGTTAGCCAGTTTTTAAAATTTATTTAAACATATTTTACTTCAGTGCAATGAGTTTTAATTAATTTAATAAGTTGTAATAACAATAAAGATTTTTTTGATACCACATGTCGTTTTGCGTTTTACGAACAATCGAAAAACCCGCATCATTTTTAATGCATTTGCAATTTTTATTTCATTTTATTATAATTGTTTAAAAAATGGCATAATCATTTGAAATGTTTTGGGAGTAAAGTGCCACCGAGCAGCGACTGTCGGGGTAGCAGGTGCCAGGGAAACATGCGCGATGCAGGCGAGATGCAGATCCCAGAATAGACCGTGGCGCTGGGAGACTCGAAGCGCACCGAGAGGCCGAGACTCGATTCTTTTTACTCTATTATCGACTCGGGGCTTTATCTTTATGCGAGAATACTCGCATAGTTTGTGGAGCTATGCCAGGCCACTATTTCGCCGCGTCAGAAATATATCGGAGTCAGAAATACACTCGGACAGGGACCGATATCAGTCCCAAGATAGTTCCTAACCAACTACAGCGGAAACCGTTTAACGTGGAACTATGAAGACCGAAATATTTTAAAAAGTTTAACGAATTCAGTATTAATATAAATGAAAGATGGCGACCATAAAATTTTAAGTCATAAACCATTATTATTAATATAAGTAGGTACATATACAATTGATGATGACATGGATGACAGGCAATCCGAGTAATGTTAAAACGGTAAAAGGATGGCGATAAGCGACAATTTTTAATTTTTTTTTTATAGTATACCACACCTGAATTGAAGACCACAATTGAAAACGTCCCTATAAAAAGGGTCTATATGAAAAAACAAAATTTTACAGGAGAGAGTAAAAATACAAACTGTATCCGTCATATTTTATCATAGTTATACCAGATAAATAGACCCCTTTCCATTTTAGCCAACTCAAGGTCAAATTTCGACAAGGTTGAGTCGAAATCGTGAAAAATAATACACTGCACATGGTGCATACTGTCGTATAGACCATTTTAAAACAATATAGATAGATTTTGGCCTGATGTACTATATAGATCGTTTTATGGGAACGCCTTCAATTGCTGCCTTTCTTCTTCTAGTGCTTGTCTAGTATTATCGAATATTCTAGTGTTATCGGATGTTAGCGATCGTATTGTGCGATCATTATCTTGTTTGGAGCAGCTCCGAATAATCGGACAGTGGATTTCTCCAACCATTGTCTCAGATTCTTGCCTTGAACGAGTAACTGATACTCCGAATATCTCATGATAAGGCCGAAATACTGTTATTGTTTTAAGGAATTCTTTTGCATTTCGCATCCGGAACATAACTTATTTACGGCCCGATTCTGAAAATAACAATGTCTGGATCTTTAAGATCTTTATCCCAACACTTAATAGACGATAATAATAATTAAAAATGTCCAGAGCGGATTTTGCTATTCTACGGCTCAAATACACTATATGATATAAGAAAGATTGTTTCTTACAAACGTATTAATTTCTTCATCCACAGCGTCCAGATGAAATATCATGGCTAAACTTGTCATAACCGTGTTCGGCGTTACTGCGTATTCAAATCTTCCCATCCTGACATTTGACAGATATGTCTGGATCTTTAAGATCTTTATCCCAACACTTAATAGACGATAATAAACGAGACATAGCTTTACGTCGGTGTTTGTTTCTGTAAGTTTCTACATGAGATAGATATAGAGGGAGGGAGAAAGATGTAAATTGTTATCTGTCAAATGTCAAGATGGGAAAATTTGAATACGCGGTAACGCGATCAAGTTTAGCCATGATATTTCATCTGGACGCTGTAGATGAAGAAATTAATACGTTTGTAAGAAACAATCTTTGTTATATCATCTTTTAATACAGTGTATTTGAGCCGTTGAATTACAAAATCCGCTCCGGACATTTTTAATTTTTATTATCGTCTATTAAGTGTTGGGATAAAGATCTTAAAGATCCAGACATTGTTATTTTCAGAATACGGGTGATTGTAATTTGTAACACCATCAATCCAGACTATTTTTAGAAGCCGTCTCCAGATCTACATCTCAAAAGATTCAAGTCGCTTTAGCATTGTTTCAGCTACATAGCTCAGTACAATTAATTACACATTACAAAAACAATCAAACTTGAGAAAATCACGTAGACGTATTGAAACCCGACCAGGAATCGAACATGGAGCCCCGGTGTGAGAAGTCAGTGTCATGTCTGCGCGTACGAGGGTCGCCTAAGGTTTATTTTCCCATCGGCCTAGCCAATAAAAATTAATCTGAAATATGATGCACCCATTTTTAAAAGAAAATTTAGTTATATCATAAAAATAGATTCACCGATATCAAATGCAGTAAAAAGGTTTACAGCGAAATCGATTTAAGCCATTATCAATTTATTGAATTATCGCAAACTGTGCAAACATTAAACAGAGATAATCATATTTTTAATCACGCAAACGATTCTCGAATAATTTATATTCAAATTGATTAAATTATTGTGCCATAATATAAATCTATACAATCACTCAACGCAATCTTTAAATTGCAAATTTACTTATATACAATTTATTTATAGAGATAGAGAAATACTAACTTTAACAGAACGGTAATTAATTTAGTATTTCATTTTAAAAATATTATATTACTATTTAAATATATATTATGTATGTATATACCTACTAGCAGCTCGCGTCCGGCGATGAACATTTAGTAATGATTTAAAATATAATGTTTTTAAACAAAAGCTTTTTTTCATTGAGATGACATATTTGATTCCGGTAAAAAGACCATGAGACGTCCGGGGAAGTAGGATGGGGCGATCATATTTTCCTGAAGGTCCTAAATCACCAGTGAACAAAATTGGGATGGCATTAGGGATTGCAATCCGGTCCGGCGGATCCGGTAATCCGGCGGATCGGGCGTGTTCTGGGACCTACCGGATCCGACGCTGACTCACCGGATCCGGTCTTCTTCTTCTTCTTCCTTTTGCGCAAATTGCGCTCAGTTACGAGCGATGCGATTAGATGCGACGATGCCAAACCGATCGGCATGCTCCACGCTAGCTCGGCCATTCTCGTTCGAACTCGGGAGCTTTCGGATATCGAGATCGCCCGAGACGCACAGTAGTGACAGGCATATAAACTTATTTACATAATCCAAAAAAATATGAGGAATATTTTAGTCAAGCTAACAATACATTTTTCATACCCAAAAAGAACATCATGCGACAGGAAATGAAAAAAATATTAGACCGATTCATCAGTGATGAAAAGGTACAGCAGACGAAAACATAGATTCCGATTCTGACTCCTCGTCATTAGTCGTACGAAGAAATTTAAAATTGAAGGAGGAACTAGAAAATCAAATCCTGTAAGAAAAAAAATCTCGTTGTAAAGTTGAACCTAACAAAGAAACAGATTGTGAGAAAACACTTAAAAGGGAAATGACCGCGTACGAAGGAGTAAAAGGGAAATACTTATCGCTGATCTATAATTGCTTAATAACGATTAGGCCAACCAGTGTTGAGGCGAAAAGGACCTTTTCGGCCGCAAGTTATATTTGTAGTTCTATAAGAATCAGATTAGGGGATAATACAATCAACACTATTTGTTTCCTTAGATCGTTTTTTCAGACACAGAAATGATTTTTATACTAATTCGTGCATTGCAGCACATGCTTCTTTTTTGTTATTATTTATGTTATGACTGAAGTTGATTATAACTATACAATTGAAGACTGCTCGTTAAGTATGACTACGTTATTATTTACTTACGATAATCACCAGTGTTATTTACTTACGATAATCACAATATTTACCAGATCTTATAACGGTTGATTGAATAGGTGCAATTAATACCAAAGAAAAGTGATTTTATTCTAAATAAATACTTGTTTGTTTTCTATTTATTATTATTTAGAATAACAATACATTACCTACTATTACCCCACTTCCATTTAAGGAAAATTCACTATGATTAGGTACCTAGTCCTATAAAATTTCAATCTTGACACGAATCCGGCCGAAAGCCTGGATGAGGTTGGGATACCTAAATTTTGTGTAGGGTCCTAAAGAGTAACTATGAAAAATTTGGTTTTACAAAGATAAAAGGATGTACGGTCGTACAGAGAACAGACTGACATATATATTAAATAACCAGTTTACGTCTAGCGAGTTTAAAAACAATTTCGTCTATTTATCTTCTATTAGATAACGCGCCGCCATTGGAAATGCATTTTAAGCGGACATATTGAAACAGCTAGATAAATAAATAAGGGTGTGGTTATTTGAGCTGTGTTTATTTATTGACGTGTCAAATAGAATACCAGAAACTACCCGCATATTACGAGTACACATACCTAGCAGTTGGGTGTCCCGTGCTTCTAAACCATATGATCGTTTGGAGAATTCAACCTTTAGTCAGAATCCGTGATTAGAACACACTTATATATATACTTATATATATATATATATACACACAAAAAAATAACATAACTTCACAACCGAATTAAGTTCTGTGGTAAGCATTATATTATCATACGTGTGCTGTTTCGCTGTTTGTATTAATATTTTATTTATACTACCTATTATTACAGGTCACCTCTGCCACTTTGCATTTAGTAAAACTACTAAATAATGTATCACATATTTGAACCATCAAAATCCTTTTTTTTCAATAATTTAATTTATAGGTAGATGCAGTTTTAGTTTTTCGAGATGATTTTGTATACAATTTACTGAAAATGATACGGCGGTTATGAAAAATCAAACTTTTATTAATTTGGGTTATAGGTGTGTGTATTAAAAAAGATATGAATATAGAATAAATATTAAATTATTAAAAATACCTATTGTGAATATAAACTGGCCTATAAAAGGCGTAAATAACTTATTTTCATTAATTAAAATAAATTATAGATGTCTAACAGAGACGAAGTTATAGGTATGGAAAAGCATGTACGGATACGGAAGTCTTTTTTTATTGGGTATCACTAATTCCACCCAAGAATAATCACACATCTATTATATTATTTTTAATGTTGTATATATAGGTATTTATGTACCATATTTTACATTTTTGATACAACTATTTTATCGCCATCTATACTTGAAATTTTTTAAATAAATGAGATTTCTATATTTTTTTTACTAGAGTATAAAGCAATATATTTTTTAATATACATAGATATGATATTCATTTGAATTATTTAACATATACACTGGAGTACGCCTGAATTTTTTTTACTCATTTGCATTTTTTTAAAAATTATTAGTCACTCACGACGATTATCCTTCTGTGCTCAAAATCTGGTAATTGTGTTTTTAGAACAAACCAATAAAATAAAAAAAGTGTTTTTTTTTTAATATTAGGTCCTTACATATGAAATTGACGTTTTGCCGTACTGGCAAATTTGATCTCAAATATCTTCTCTTTGGTTAGGAATTCCGAATCCAAATTTATACAGCTATTTACTCATGTATTTGTGTTTTGAAAATTATAATTCTTTTGTTTTTTCCTCAATTGTTTTTTTCTTTGCGTCACTCAGTTTACAAAATGAAAAACTTGAAATATCGCGTTATTTACGAGTACGAGTTCCACCGTGGCACCAGTGCTGCAGAAACGGCTCGAAGGATTAATGATGTGTATGGCGACGGTGCCGCAAAAGAAAACACAGTGCGTTTTTGGTTCCAACGTTTTCGTTCTGGAAATTTCGACCTGCAGAACAAGCCCCGTGGACGGCCGGAGACCAAAGTTGATAATGAAGAATTGAAGGCTATTGTGGAAGCGGATCCATCGCAAACCACATCCGAGTTAGCTGCAGGCTGCGGTGTTAGTGATAAAACTGTTTTAATCCACTTGAAGCAAATTGGTAAGGTGAAAAAGCTTGAAAGGTGGGTACCTCACGAATTGAGTGAAGCAAATCAACAAACGCGCGTTGACTGCTGCGTTGCATTACTCAACCGGCACAATAATGAAGGGATTTTAAATCGAATCATTACCTGTGATGAAAAGTGGATCCTGTACGATAATCGGAAGCGCTCATCGCAATGGCTGAACCCTGCCGAACCAGCCAAACCATGCCCCAAGCGAAAATTGACTCCAAAAAAGTTACTTGTGAGCGTTTGGTGGACTAGTGCTGGTGTCGTTCACTACAGCTTTCTTAAATCTGGCCAGACGATTACGGCAGATGTCTATTGTCAGCAACTGCAAACCATGATGGAAAAGCTAGCTGCTAAACAACCGAGGCTGGTTAATCGCTCTAGGCCACTGCTGCTTCATGATAACGCTAGACCACACACTGCACAACAGACGGCTACCAAATTAGAGGAGCTTCAATTGGAATGTCTAAGACATCCACCGTATTCTCCGGACCTTGCCCCAACAGATTACCATTTTTTTCGAAATTTGGATAACTTCTTGTAAAGGAAAAAAATTCAACTCCGATGGGGCAGTCCAAACCGCCTTCAAAGATTTTATTGATTCCCGTCCGAATGGTTTTTTTAGTAAAGGGATCGATGAACTACCTATGAGATGGCAAAAGTGCATAGGTAGCAATGGTACATATTTTGATTAAATAAATATATTATAATAAAAAAAAATCGGCTTTATGTTCCTCCCATACTAAACGCCAATTTCATATGTAAGGACCTAATATTTACATTTTGTTTGATTTTTCTCTGCATACATACAAAAGTACATACATACAAAAGTCGGTAATAATGATTGTGATTAATTATATATGGATGGCACAACAATTTGTAGATGCAGCATTTAGATAGGGAAACCCGACAAAGAATAATGATTGAACACTGCGACGGTTTTTCGACACGGTTACAAAAAATCGAACGTGGCAGATATGGCCAACGTGATCTATTTCACGTTCGCCGCACGTGTAGGCAAACACGTCTTGAGCACACACACACACACACGGGAGCCGAGTGGCGGGGGGCTGATTAGTCCAATCCAGCGGTACTCAACCTTTTTTTTCTTCGGGCCACATATACATGTTTTTACCAAGTTACGCGGGCCGTACTATACTGATATGACGAAAAAAAGTCATATGGGAAAAAACAGTGAGTATTGTTTGAAACCCGTTTGCTTCATGATTAGGGCGCCGCCACTTGATTAATAAACAAATATTTTTTTATATTTACATTTATTTTATTTTATATTAACAACATATATTTTTTTAACTATAACGGAATGATAATAATACTTATTGCTTATACCACCCAGTATCAGCATATTTCCCTACATGAAATTTATTTTCATCATCTCTAAAAAAATAAAACTCAAAACTAAAGTACCTATATCCAAGCGTTTATTTTTGTTTAACGTCTTAAGAAAAACAATAGATTAATAAACGCATACGAAAATATGATTTATGAGTACGGATTCTAACACCTTATTACGACGTAACGGGGGACGAAATTATAAAAAGAAAAAACGTCCAGAGTTGCATAGACCACATTATGGTGGGAAATCGTAAAGGCACAATGCATTTAAAATACACTATATATAATACACAATACAAAATACCGATTTATATAAAGGTTTAGACATACTCAAAATATTGTGTAAATTATTTGAATCATATATAAAATAAGTTGGAATAATATTTATAGATTTCAAAAAAGCATTCGACACACTGGAATATGAAATTTTATTGACAGAAATGGATGAATGTGGAATACGATCACTAAAAAATTACACGACAAACGAAAAACTTACACTCTGTGGTAGAAATTATATATGGTTGAAATGACAAATTCGTTAAACCATAGAAATCGCCGGTTTTAAAATGACAGGAGTTTGTCCTTTTGTTCGCGCGTATTTCAACATATTCAAAACTTACAATAGCAGATTTTTTTTAATCACGTTCCTGATAAAAAAAGTGTTTCGGACCGCATGTAAAAGCCTGGCGGGCCGCTGGTTGGGTAACGCTGGTCCAACCATTGCCGAGGTACTACTCTTACTAGTGATGGTATTTTAACCGTTTACACAATAACCATTATTTGAGATTCGTATCTGATTGTATCGATGGCATGAATATATTCATCTCAGTTAGATCTATAAAAGACTGCATGATGCCACAGGCGATTTTAAATTAACTTCATGTTTGGTGTGCTGCTAATAAACTTTATTTGAACACAGATAAATGTCACATTATTGCCTTCAGCGGAATTAAAAGTGTAGTCAATCTTGAGCATTAAATACAGTTTATTTGAATAAATTAACAGAAGTCAATGACTTGTTAGATTATAAATTAAATTATAGATAAATCTTCAAACAAATATGTTAAATTGCTATGTTTTGTTATTCGAATTTCACAAAACAATAATATAGCATTATGCATATACCTATATAAATATAAATCCGATAATTCATTACCGGTATTTGCTCAATGATCATTTCACTGTTCAAATATTAGATTAATATTTGTTATATATATAAGTTATAAAACCGATGATACTAATAACCGATAATTCGAGGGCAAACATCGGTACAAGACAACAGTTACGTCTCACAGTTACTAACCATAGATACAATCACATTCAAATCTCAAATAACAGTACCATGAATATCCGGTCAAAATAAAGATTTGGCCACTAGGGGTTATTCGGGGTTTTGAGGCAATATATAAAATTGCTGATAAAAATATCGATATTTGTCTGTGGTATCCGTAAAAGGATCCACGGATATTTGAACAACGGTAAAAGGCAAACACGAAAAAAGATCCACGTGACAAAAGGCCCACGGGACGTAGTGACAACAAAAAACAAATTTAAAAAAAAAAAAAAGCGCGACTTATTTACTAAGAATTATTTACTATACTTTTTAATAGTATTTACTTTGATCTTTTCATTATAATACAGATTTTAAAAATTTACAAGTTCATAGAATTGTTAAACATGTTTTTTTTTAACAAGGTAAACGTATTAGCACCAGACGTGGTGTCAAATTGGGGACAAGCAATTTACAGGTTCAAGTCTGTTTAGGTACTTTGGAAGTCTATGGTTTGCATATTATTGGATCTAAATTAGTGATGAAATCAAAAAAATCAAATTATATCGAATTATTCAATAAATCTAATTATATACGAGAAAATCTGACATTTTCTTGATTGAATTAACAATATTTTGAACTATTCCGTATGTTTGAATTACCTACTCCATTTATATAATAAAAGATTTTTCAAATTTTTGTTGGGGTGCTTTATTAGTTGTTTCTCATCTGTTCTTGGTTCACTATACGTCAATGCAGACTTGAAGGTAGGAAGAAGAAAAGATTTATATGTCGATAACAAAAATTAATTTTAATTTTAATATGCATTAGATTAGATAAATAATAATATAAGATCACCAAAATGCCTTTCCGTGAAAAATTACAATTGTGAAATATATATTTTATATTAATAATGTTGTGGAATAACGTTAAAGCCTCGGTTAAAAAGTCTATATAAAAATATTTTTCAGGACTAAGTAGGTAATTTCTTTTTTCTTGGTATAAAGACATCACTCGTGGTTTTTGAATGAGACTTTATTACAATCTTTAATTTTCATCAATGTTTGCACAATACGATAAAAAATGAAGACTTTAGATGCGATACGTTTATTTTTGATTGATAACATAGATGATTCACTCCGATTATAATTTTTATTAAAATTATCCGCGATAGTATAAAACAAAATTAATCGAATCCACGACATCAAATGATGAAATAATGATATACATCACCTTTGGAATTACACATTTAAATTGAAATCATTTAAATACGATGCAGTTTAAATTAAAATAAATAATATAAAGATCTAACTTTATATCCATAGGGCAATCTGTTGCCCTGGTAAACGGTTTAATATCAAATTCTGTGATAATATTCTCGACTACAGCAATTTCTGTAAAACAAAGTAACAAGCACTTCCGGATGTCGTTATTGTTTGATACATATGTACATTAATTCTCAGACATTTAGAAATTTATCATAAAATTACCATAAAAATTATCATAGATACATAAAATCGTTAGTTTTCCTTCTGGTAGAAGGTAACAGAGAATTTAGAAGATTCTAGAAAGGATCATTCTGTTGTAGAATGAATTTTTATCAGAGACGATTTCAGGACGTTACTGTTCTTTACTGGAATAGAACATCTCGAACAACGACTTGAAATATGACCCGAATAATTGGCTGAACATTTTTTTCTTTATGACACCAAACTGCAATGTTTTGTTTTTATCAAAGTCCAACTTAATTATTTCACTAACAACTATCCCCGCGTACTCAGTTCTTAATTAATTAACAGTCTTTAAATTAAATGAGACAAACAATGTTATTTCTCAATTTGAATGGGCAAGTAGTTTGGCGATCAACTCACTGTTGTAAAAATGTCGAAGGCGTCCCGGGAACAGCTGCCTATTGGCCCATTAAGACTGATGAGACAATCTAATGAATATAGCCCAACCTGTAAGCTTGTCTCATCTAAAACATTAAGACCGTGAAGTACTAACTGAAGTGTAAATTTTAATAAAAATTTAATTAAAATTAAAATTAAATTAAAGAGAGTAAGTAGCTCAGAGGCTCACAGGATAATATAAACGTTTTACGTCACATACTTGTACAAAAAAATTAATCACGAATCCATGAATCAACCCTTGGATCCTATATATCCAAAATTTAATTTTTTATCATTGAAAGATTTGGCAGATACTTCGTGGTAACATTATAATTTAACAAATATGTTTTACTTTACTTTGCAATACACTATAGGTACATATATTATTATCTATACCTGATGATGAGAGGGACTGCTCCTGTCGAAATTATAGTTGTAATTTAATAACTTATTTTGTGTGTGTGTATTACAAAGTAGAGTAAAACATATTTTTTAAATTTAATTTTTAAGCTAACTTAACTTATCCATAATTTTAATTGTTTAAGAAGATATTTTTAAACGCAATAAAAAATATCACCAACCTCAAAGAAAGTACCTTCCGAAGCGGGTCTTATATGGGGAGGCAGTGGGCAGGCGAAAGGCCGGAGAGACAGAATAAAAGGTATAAAGACTGTCTCCGAGAATCCCTGAGCCTATAGAAAAGGTATAAAGACTGTCTCCGAGAATCCCCGAGCCTATGCGGAGCACCTGAGAACTGGGAGCAGCTGGCACAAGATCGCGTGAGCTGGAGGAGAGTTTGCTCTCGGGCTGATGGTGTTGCGGCGGCCAGACGATCAAAAAATGAGCATCGAGCCGCAACCGTACGTCAATGGGACCGACCAACACAACCTGGCTATTTTCCCACCACAAAACTCATGAGAGGCGCAGCAACAACTAAGTTAAGCCATGTATTCACTAGGGGACAAATTGTCCCTCAACAGCACGCGCGGCATAGAGTCTACGTGACGTTGCAACGTCGTGCACTGTTCCGCGACCTCGCGCACAACATAGCGCGGCATTTCTACGTGCCGTGGCAACGTTGCCATGCGCACGGTACCCGAGCGTACTCACTGCAACATTCCGCGGAGCGTCAGTACCACGTGGTATGTTTACAAGTGAATACGCATGCGCTGTATCTGTCAAGATGACAATGCGGGGAAACGAAATCGTTCTTGAACTCGTCGAGCTGTATCGATCGAAGATCGCATAGAATGTCCGTCCTTCTTTCTCTTTGCAGTAAATAATTTCGCATTCTCCTCTTTTTTCTCCTCTTACTTTTCGATAAACTCATTAACATAAACAGATACGCGGCTATCATCATAACCTCATAGGGCGATATATTTCCGCGACGTCTGGAAAACAATAATTATTTGCAAAAAGGACCTTGTTTTTAATAATATTCAATTTACTACAGTAAAACCTCGTTTATTTGAAATTGCGACCCAAAAAAACATTTCGAATTGCGCAGAACCCGTTTTCGCCAAATGAGATACCGCAGCTGTCAACATAAGCTCATCGGGTGACATTTCCGCGACAAGATATGCGAGTCCCGGTGTGTACACGTCAAATGGCCGCGTCATTGTCCCCGAAACATGAGCGTAGATGTTGATGCGACATGCCGAGCGGAATGTTTCGCGATTTGTCCCCTAGTGAATACATGGCTTTAGAATGGCGAGGGGATCCTCAATCGCGGGGCCCGGCAACAACAAATCATGCAGCACAAATTCCTGTAGGTGCATACTTAGATCTGTTGGGAATATTAGTAGGTCGATGGAATGAAAGAGCGATATGCAGTTACTGTTTATTTCTTCCCGGAGATAGGCCCCGGAAGCAAGTTAAAGTGTACAAGTAATATTTTATGTAATGACGAACAAAGAAACAGATGACGCGCGGAAGTCTGCCCGATCTTACGGCAGAAGCCCGACTCGTGTGGTGTCGCCAAGTCCCTAGCTCGACCCGTTTGTTTATATCGCGGAGATTTTTATTATGTTAATATAAACAAAACTCTGGGTCGGGCGATAGGTACATGGCACAGGGTTGAACAGGTACCGCTACAGATCTATATTTTGTCTGTGGTATCAGCTGATTTAATGTATGCAGATACATGTCTGTATTGTATGCATCTAACCATTATTGAGATGTGCCAGACTGGATTCCTAGGTAGCGAGCGAATCTCTGAAAAGGAATTTGATTAATCGCTTAATGAAACGGTGGTTTGCCAACACCTGTTTCGATGAAAATGTGTCTTCAAGCGATTTATTTACAAAACTTAAATGAAAATTAAAGCATTTCTATTATACAGTATCTATATTTATCTACATATCTAATAGAAATCCCAGAGCTACGTATCTCATAGCTAGTAGAAAATACTTCGGGGGAGCGTTCTTCATGCAATTTTGAATAGAAAATATTATTTACACTACGGGTGAAATGTCAACAGTTACGAACAGTTCGGCCTACACCTCTGCCGAGATAGGACGTTCCCCTGATGAAGCTAAATAAGACTTCAGCGAAACGTCGAGATTTGCTTCTCTGTAAAATATACGGTTCGTATAAAATATCCGTTTTTATTTATCACTTCGATCATGCGTGCAGATATATATTTATATATATGATGTAGATACACTGTTATCTAGATATGTGTAAGATTTATATTTTATTGTAATAGGTGTAAACCGAAGAAATAAAATAAATAAAAAAAAACTTTAAAATGTTTTAACTAATTTTATAAAATATTCAACACGTCAAAATCGACAGTGAGATCAATTTTATATAGTAGCGTTCGAGATATTATTTTTAAGATACCGCAAAAACCACTGAGAATAGAGTCGTATGAATTGGTTGTGAAACTGAACATCTTCCAACCGGATAGACTGAAATTAAAATTAATCTACATATAACGAAATACAGTCGAACTCGGTTATAACGAGCTCGGATATAAGGAGATCCCGGCTATAATGAGAAAAACTGTGAATTCATTTTGATTTGCGCATGTTCCCATACAATCGGTCTCGGCTATAAGGAGCGCGATTCCCGGATATACGGAGCAAATTTTAGAAACTCTGCAAACATATTTGCTTGGGTTACAGAAAAAAAAACAAATACGTACCTACTCATAACAATGAACTTTTTCACTTTGCTTTTAAAGCGGCTCGCACTTAATTAGGGTTCACTTTATGATGTACACAAACTTGTGTCCGAAAATCCCACGTGCGCAGGCAAGCAAAAGTTTACTGAAGGTCGAGAATACTGGTCATATAACACCGATTATTGGGGGTTTCCAAAATGTTTATGGTGACAGTTTATTTTATGCCGTTTACTGTATTAGCATTTAAAAGCCTAATCAGTAAAACGCGAATTGTTCTATCGGAAACATGTTCACTAACAAACGAAAGTGTCTCTAGGTTCTCAAAAAAGTCGAAAATATCGGCGTCAAAAAGTCTGTAAAAAGTTTTCACAATCGTCTTCTACAGTTTCATCGCTCTGGAAAGATAAGGATTTTTATTTAGCTGCTCATGAAAATAACATCACACAATCAAAAAAAAAATGTGAAAAAAGTGAATCCCGGATATAAGGAGTCCCGGCTATAAGGAGCAAATTTAGTTGGTCCCGTCGCGTTCGTTATAACCGAGTTCGACTGTATATAAATTTATAATTAGGTTAGACGATTTATTTGATTCACAGGAGCATTCATAAGCATTGAAAAGCGGGCGCAAGTGTTCATAAATTCAAATTAATTTGGTAATATCTGTTCAGATGCAAAATAACGGCACATTTTCCGTCACACGCAAATGTAGTACGCCGAATGACATTACGGAGGTCCCAGCCAATCCGGCGAGAGAAAACAACGGCAATCGATCGGTCACAGCTATCGCGCGGGGCCTTGGGAACGGCTTTTTGACCTTCAAACAATATTCAGCTGATCGGATATAATATTGAGGACCCCACTCTTTAAATCACCAACGGGACACTACACAATATAATTTCTTAATTTAATCAGGGAAAGAATACCTTCCGCTTCAGGTAGACAAGTGATGCAAAACAGGGCAATGAGAATCATATTAAAAAAAGTAAATACCTACACCAGAATTGAAGAAATGAGAAAAGCACTCAATTGGATGGAAATTAAAAAAAAAAACTTATTTATAACGTTCTCATATTTATGCATAAAATTTTCAATAACAAAATGCCAAAATATTTTTTGAACAAAATTATTGCAAATAGTGATGTACGTACATATAACACCAGAAATAGGAATAGAATAAGATTACCGTATAAGAAAAAAATATATACACAGAATTGTCTAATGTACAGAGTTGTAAAAATATACGATGAGACGCCAGAAAACATGAAGATTATAATTAAGATGAATATATTTAAAAACTAATGCTATAATTATTGTAAAAATAGTATAGAAGTGTAGAGAATAAGATATATTATTAATTATAGATTGTACCATAGATTAGATTAGATGTAAATGTAAATATATAGGTTATTATGGATAGTATATTAGTAATAGATTTAAGAATATAAAGTGTTAAATACTAGTTAATATACAAACTGTAATATTAACTAACTTAAGAAATAATTTTTTTAAAAAAACACACCGTTTATGCGCGGGAGTTTTTTATGTTATTTTTAATTTATTAAATACTTTCATTTTTGATATATACTTCCTAATATGTATGCCTTAAACATTTTGTTTGTCATGTACATATTATCGTGAAATAAATTGAATTGAATTGAGTTATGTTGGTAGACTTGTCTCTGATGTTTCTTGACATTGAAAGCCATATTGAATGCTTACTTTATTGTCGAGGGTCAAAGTGAATTGGTGCCCTCGGCGATTTTTTAATTATGAAAAAAATGAGAAAAAGGTTTCAAAAACAACACTGTCATGAAAAAACACCATACCGAAAATTGAGTCCCAGAAGTGCTTGTCGAAAAAACTTTGGATCGATTCTTAACCCTCTTCCCGTGATCCGATCGAGCTGAAACTTTACAAGCAGACTCGTGGCGACGATCAAGAAGGTCTATTAAATTTTCGTTAAAAAAAATAATTATAGTAAAATTTTGGATTTTACAAATTTTTAATAGTTTTTTCAAATTGGAATCATTACAAAAGTTTGATTACTAGCAACGTCTATCTATCATGTCAAGTGTCTTATCAAAGCTCAAAACATCTGACATTTTAAAAATATATTAAATTACTGTAAGTTTAGTGTTATGTTATACGTTTTAATTCGTCTTTAATTGTTGTTATATTTTACAAAGAAAGGGAGTATAATAAAAACTTGGTTTTTATGGGTTAGTTTTTTAACATTGGATTTTGTTTGTAAATTTATTTTATCACCCTTACAAAAGCACTCACCAGTTTCTTTTTTTTACACTCTAAAATCTAAAATAAACTATTTTTTTCTCCCTGCGTACATCAATTACTATACCCGCTGTAGCAACCATGAGTCTAAAAACGTTCAATACACGAATACCTTGAATGAAATGAGAGAAACTCAAGGAATTATCTTGTTGATTATGACCAGGTAATTTTTTTTTTCAGTTATTAAACTAAATACTGCACACTTATAAGATTCTTGTCTCCTATTCCACACCTCCCATGCTCAAATAGGGACAAATATGAAATTAATTAGAAGGAAGGAAAGGGCAGAAAATGACATTTTGGAAGAAAATATGCTATAAAATATTCTAAAAAATAAATATACTGTAACATTTTGGAAAGAAATTCGAAAATCGAGTTCTAATGAATGAGTATCCAAAAATTGGAGCAGATTGGTCAAACGGTATAGATTTGTAGAGAAAATATATTAATGGAAGGGGTGGGGTAAAGGGGGAGGGGTGAAATGTCGCATTAGTTACCCACCGGGTCCTAAAGAATAAGTATGCAAAATTTGGGTCAAATCGGACAAACGGTGTAGATTTGTGTAGAGAATAGACAGACAGACATTGAGTTTTTTAGGTATAAATTTACATTGGACGATATGCGATATTCGTAGTGAGAAACGAGGTAACAAATAACTAAAAATTAAATCAGGAATATTTTATAGACAAAATCGTATAATTAAACAAGCGCGCACAATTCAATCAGAAAAATATAAACCTACCCCCACACCGCTCACAAGCCTACGACCCGTTCGGGTACGAGCCCTACCGTGTGAAAATAAAAGTACAAATTCATCAGTGTTGCCAGAAGTGTTCGTATTTTTATGACTCGGAAAAACCCAGAGAATTTGGCTTTCCGAATCTAATATATGGGACACATGGGACAATGCTCAGTAAAACAAATAAAAGCGGACATAGTTTTGTACAGAATTCTCCGCACATCATTCTGAAAAAATATATAGTACTCAAACATCTCCCCAAAGAAGAATGGGTGGTCTGTGCCAAGTGCTGTAATACTATGAGTGATGTCTCAAAAAATGTCTCAGTTTGTACACTATGGTGTGAAATGTGCCTATGTAATAAGACATTAAACATATCGAAAAAACTGACGTAGAAACGGACAAATACCCAAATTTTGTATGTAAAGCCAAACTTCAAACTGCTCTCCTATAAAATTGCTTTTTTGTAGATGTCTTTACAAAAAACTTCGAGAACAAAGAGATCCCAATTAGCCTAAAAAGAAAAGCCTTTGAATCATGCATACTGCCAGTGATGACGTATGGATTGGAGACTATGGCCCCTACAAAGAAAAGTGTACAAAAGCTCAAATGCACGCAACGACCCATGGAGAGATCCATGCTTGGAGTAAGCCTAAGAGATAGAATTAGAAATGACGAAATTAGGCGCAGAATTAGAGTAGTAGATATCATGGATCGTGTGGCGAAGCTAAAATGGCAGTGGGCAGGACATGTTGCAAGGCAGAATGCTACAAGATGGCCTTCCAGAGTTCTGAAATGGAGACCTTGGGAGAATAAAAGAGGCATCGGAAGACCTCAAAAGAGATGGGCCGATGATATAGCCGCTGTGGGGGGAAAGAAATGGCTACAATTAGCAACCAACAAGGAAGGATGGAAAGAGAAGGAAGAGGCCTATATCCAGCAGTGGAGAGACGAAGGCTGACGAAGAAGAAGAAGAAGAAGTAGATGTCTCAGTTTACGTAGGGATCGGAGATATGGAACGGGTCTCATATGACTTTTCCTCTTCTGCGGAAGATTTATGAAAATCAAATTTTAGTATAGGTATCAGGGTTCGGTACCTGATTATGCATATTATTCATTTTATTGACACGCTGAAGAAAACCATTCAAAAATATTCAGTTCATTTTCCAATTTGCAGCGAGCCAAAAAAAACTTTGTAGTGCAGACATACAGCTTTACTCCGCGCGGTCGCAGCAAGCGGAAAAAATAGACGGAAAACATGTCCCAAAAAAATTGAAACGAATGTAATGTAGTGTTTACGTAATGCCGGCGGAAACGGGCAGCAACATGTGATGCTGCTTGGTCATGAAAATCACGTAATAATTTACCAAACTGGAAATTTTCCAAGACCAAGCCCCGTTGGAAAAACGTAAACAGAAAAATTTGCGTCAATCTGCAAGTCAAAGTCCTCGCCTTGCCGTCGGAATTCTTCGCTCCCTGCCAAAATTCTAAATAATATGATGCTACAAGACATTAACGCGTATTTTCAAATGCGATAGATAACTCATATCTAACAGGGGGTAACCGGCATTACTAGGGAATTTCAAATGTCCCAAAAATACTCACATTTCTCTTTCCCAACTTCTTTACATCCAAAATACAGTATGTTGAATTTCTGGTAATTACTTACAAAAATGTATGCGGGCGTCATACGGCTTTTATAAATTTCAACAATAAATTTCAAAGAAAACGCTTGAGTAGATATATGAATATGGTCGAGGCAAAAACTAACCCATAAAAACCAAGTTTTTATTATACTCCCTTTCTCATTTACTAGTGGAAACAGGTTTGGCGCTTAACCTACGCGTTGTCGAGTCGGGCGACGCTACGAAAATAAAAAATTTCGAAAAATCCAAAATTATACTATAATTATTCATTTTTTAAACGAAAACTTGTTAGATCATTTTCATCGTCGCCACAAGTCTGTCTGCAAAGTTTCAGCTCGATTGGACCACGGGAAAAGAGTTAAAAATCGATCCAACATTTTTTCGACAGATAAGCAAGCAAGCAGACGCTACGAGTTAAAAGAAGAGGAGTAAAAATGGTGTGCTAGGATAGAAGAATCTGGCGTTATATCTTCTCCGTCTACACCTACATAAAAACGACGTTATTGTTAGTTAGTTAGTTATGGACATACTGTTTCTTTTTTATATAGTATTTTAGAGAATTCATAATATTGTATTACTAGCCCTACATCCGAGAAAAATAAGGGAAATAATAATGACGACTTGCCTTGCGTGACCGGGCAACATACGCCGCGCGCTGTTTGCGTGTCACACTCTAATTATCTTAAGTTTTAATCCCAAAATTACACGGACTTTACGATAGACAGACGGACAGAAAGACAGACATAAAAGATTTAATTTTTTGCCATATTACAGATACAACGGTCTCAAGATATTGAATTTGGGAACTTTTGTTAGTCGATCAATAATGATTTGTCATATTCTGAAAATTATCAATACAAGGACAACTAAAAAGCTACACGGCTAGATCTGTAATACTATTGGTTGATGGCAAATTGAACTCACTGAACAAATTTAGATTCAGTATAATTTTTTTATTACTATTTTATTTATTTATTTATTAAACGCCCTTTAGAGCTTTTACACAATTATAGGTAAGGTATTACAATAATACTCAACAACACAAGCTACAGTAGGTGTTAGCAGTGTGTTTGTATATTCCACAATGCCACTTCTGACACAGAGACCATGAAAGCCAGCACATAAAAATAATCGAGATATTGTTAGCTATCGAGAATATGTAGATATATAAATTCTGATACAAAATCTATAGAAATTTATGAGATTAGTTAGTTTTATTAATGAAACTTTTACAAAAAAATATTGATTGTATTATTTGTATACATATCTACTTATTTAATTTGATTAATTACACCTACATGTTTCGGAAAAACCTTTCCATCGTTTTTCTGAATTTGCAAATCATTTATTAGAAAATGATCACGGTTTTGATAAAAAATTAGGACTTTCTATTTTACACATAAATAATTTTGGTCTGAAATTGAATAATTTAGAATCATTAGAAATTAGTAAAGCATGTAATAGTAAACAAAATATTATTAATAATCAATTCAATTTAACTACTAGCCCAATTCCAAATTTTTGATCTACAATGTTGCTGAATCAATTGAAGAAACTTTCACTTCTGCTTTCCTTTGTTTTAATATGGCAATTATCTTAAAATTGAAAATTCCTCGATTTATCTTGCAGAAATAAAATAAATTGGGTGAACTGTTAGCTGTCCGATTGAATTAAAACATTAATTAAAAAATGCTCTCAATTAAAGGCAACGCAATCTTTGGCTACGGTATCTTAAAGTCTGTTCTTTACAAACGTACTATACACAAACATACTAGATTCTTTCTATATATTTAAGAAAGACAATCAAATTAGTACGTGTAAGCCGTGCATAAGAGGCACATTGTTTCGTTGTGTTCGTGTTTTTACCCGTAAATTTTATAAATGAAAATATGTATACATACTCGTATATTAGCGAACAGGCAAAATAAAATCGAATAGGTACTTTACAGAATCATATTTTGGGTCAAATACACGACACGACTCTTCAATTTGAGCACTAAATATAAGCAAGATTAACTAAATTAATGTCAATTAAATTTATTTCTCCTGTACAGGAAATAAAATTAATTATAACATGACCAGATGTCGCGTGTTTAAATCCTTCAAAACAAAAATTACTCTCTGCCAAGGTAACCGCGCCAAAACACAACTACAAACAGTAAACAATAAGGCCCGGTTGTTTCAAGTTCGATCAAAGTAAGCGGTCGATTAAAGCATAGATTTTTACGAAAACGGATCGTCTGATTGGTGGAGAACGTAAAAATCTATGCTTTAAAAGAACGCTTACTTTAATCCAACTTGAAACAACCGGCCCTAAGACATGAAAATAACACATACTTTAATGAGTAGCTAGTTGGTGTAATGGTCATGACGCTAGCCTAGTGATCTGGTAGTCGGTGGTTCGAGCCCCAATCCAGGACATCATCAAGTTAGTCCTATTCTCATAGCACAAGCGTTTAGCTTATTTTGAAAATAGTAAGAATATTGATAGACACGCATTCTGTGTTCGCATCTCTATTTTTTTAAATAAATAAAAAATCAAATTTAAGCATTCCTTTGATATAATAACGATATTTCCATTTATATTATATCCAAGGACAAAATAAACGGAACCAACTTATGAAATGTCAATATTTTTTTTTAATCGTAGCGGAAATATTGGCTTTAATTTGTGGGGTATAAAAGCAAAGGCAGCAATATCCAAAAAATTTAAAAAATATTTTGAATGCAGTCACCGTAGATTACTCATTTAGTGTGTACTGAATTATATATTTTATGTAGGTATACCTTTTTAAAATCATGTTTCCTATAAATTCATAGACAATATTTCCTATAACATTTTGAATTCAGTGCATTACAATTTAATAATCCTCGATGACTGCATTATTTTTTTTTGGAAATTGCTGCCTTTTATACCCCATATTTGATATTTGGACACTTTGGATGAATGAATCAGTATATGTTTATATGAAAAACAAGCCGATTTCTACCAACCTTAAAAAAAGTATTATGTATTACTTATCACGAAGTCAAAATTGAAGTGCATCATGTTATATAATAGCGATCAAGACATAATTGTTATGATAAAGCAAACCAATGATAGTAGACGCCCTGTAAATATAATATTTTATCACCGCACTCCATTCAAATCTAATTTTTTTATTTTTTTATTTTCGTTCCGTTATCAACATCCAATCATCTCCTCATGACTCCTCTCCACTATTTGTTTCCATTTACCCCTTATTCTGGGGAAAGCCATCTCACGCCTTCTCTACGGTATTACTTATTGGTATTCGTTCCTCTGCCATTCCCAAAACGTGTCTAA